>PNEQ01100371.1:0-33711 GCA_003012365.1 Medauroidea extradentata | reverse complement strand
GTTAGTGCTGGCTACACAGCCCACTTTACTCGCGGATACGCCCTCTAAGCTTCACCGCCCCTCTACCACGTTTAACACGTCCTCTTCCTGCCGCCATGACGCCCCAACTAAACAAAACACTCAGCCGGCCATCTCCCGGTGACCGTTCCCTAGTTCCGATGGATCACAACTAACTTTCCTGGGCGGACACTCGAACTTACTCGGCCGAGCGGCGGAGGGATACATCAAGATCCAACTTGCTTAAAAAGCTGGTTAATTAACGTTTATAACCTAAAATTTGTACATAACATAGATACTGATAAATTTGCAAAGCATTTTATCTCAAAATACCAGCTCAATATTCCTTAATTTATTAATTGGGGATGTGCGTCGTCATCAATCTGTCGCGGATCACCACCGTCACGGAGTTTTGCGCCCGACACTACCACCCACGTTGATCGAGAAACGCCCGGCAGAGCTCATCGCATTCCAGCACGTCCCTGTTTGTGCCTCCAAGCGAGTGAACTCTGACCTGCCTGCCAGATAAATCCATCCAAGCACGGGCTAGCTCAGAGCTTATTTGAAATTTTAAAAGCCAGCACTTCTCTGTACGTGCTTCCAAGCAAGAAAACTATGACTAGCCTGCCACATAAATCCCATTCCAGGAGAAGCAAGCTAAGAGGCTACTTGAAATTTAAAAAATCCAAAGAAGGCAAAATATAAAAAAAGTTTACTTAGAAAAGTTGCTAGAAATTAAATTAGCTTTAAAATGAGTCCAAACACAACATAAATCCGGTAACATTGACACGTAAAATTAAATACTTTTCTCTTGCTTTAAAGTTAAATTTTAAATTTTGAATAGACTTTTAATGTTAATTTCTCTATTAGCATCCCCAATTAATAGGTTGGATCCCGCCGTATACATCCTTATACCTGGTTAAGTTGGCCTACTTAATTTGTTATAAACAACAAAGAAAAAAAAAATTAATTAAGGCAAAAAAATTGAAATTACTGTATGATAAGAGGCCAAGTAAGTGCTACGTGCCAGTGCACTTCACAATACATGCAAGTGTATACATGCAAGTGTATACATGCAAGTATGTGCACATACAAGTGTATAAATGCAAGTGTATAAATGCAAGTGTATACATGCAAGTATGTGTACATACAAGTGTATACATGCAAGTATGTGTTAACATACAAGTGTATACATGCAAGTATGTGTACATACAAGTGTATACATGCAAGTGTGCACAAGCACGTATATGTGAATGCAAGTGCATGCATAAGCAAGTATATGTGCATGCACATGTGTGTACATGCAAATACACATATGTGTGCAGAAGCAAGCATATGTGCATGCAAGCACATGCATGAAAGTGTGTGTTTATGCAAATATGTGTGGCTGCAAATGTGTGTGCATGTGTGGGGTAGGTATGCAGAGTGGTATTACATCACATCTGTGATGTCTGTGCACATGTGCTTGTGCGTGCGTACATGTGCGTTCATGTACACATACAAACACTGCGTTGAAAGTACACTTTACTATTGTAAATATTTACGATATTGTTAAAAGATTTAAATATACTACATGTTCTTAAATAACATTCACCGAATTTTTTGATTAATTATAAATACTTGCTTCATCAATATAAAAACACTTAAAATACTCTACATACATATAATATGAATTATTACAAGGTTCCAACTGAATTTGACAGAAAAATATGTTTATGATTGATACAACAGAATGACGCTCAGTTGGTAAATCTACTAGTTTCAAATAAATAGATATAATAGTTACAGGAGATGGCAGTTTTCACAACTAAGTACAGCTTTTATATTTGTTTTAATTCACAAGGATAACGTGAACAGCAGTAAAAAAATAACAAACAATTAAAAATTCTGGGAATAAAATTACATGAAAACCATACAAAATATGTGAAAATTATTATTCGAATAGGAAATTAAAAACCTTCAGATTGAAAAATTGCTAAATTTACTTGCGGAAAAAACTAATATATATATACATATATATATATATATATACACATATATATTATATATATATAGACACACACATAAACATGGAACTAACACACCTAAATAAGCAATTAAATAAAACATATCTGCCTAGTAGCAGGAAGCATCTTCTTTCAATCTGATGGCAGTGATGCAGTGTGCCATGGACTCCACATGGCCCAGAAAGCATTCAAAGTCAAAGTAATTCATAACAGATGCACAGCCTTTCACAATGCATTAATATAATTCAGAGCAGAATAAACCCTCTCAAAATTTGTTTTATGTAATTATGATGTATAACCTCTGGACACAAGCAAATAACCTCATTTTGTGTAATACTCATGCAGATAAATGGCTGCACATATGCCAGCAGGTACCTGGATTGGTCACAGGTGAAGGAAGATGACAAGTAACAGGGGACAAACATTTAAGCACTTAAACAGTCCTCGTACAAAACTCCATCATCACTGCCCTGAACTGTATCCAGCTATTTGGATGTGCTAATATGTAGCCTACATTGACTCAAAGTACAGGGAACCCTTTAACATACATCAAGGGATACTTTGGCAGGGATATTTTTTACATGCATCAACAGTTACTTTGGCAGTGTTCCAGAGAACCCTTTTATATGCATCAAGGATTACTTTGGCAGGGAACACTCCCAATTGCATTAAGAGTTAGTTTAGCACAGAACCCTTTCACATGAATCACTGGTTACTCTGGCAGGGAACCCTTTACACACATCAAGGGATAGTACAGTACGTAACACTTTAACATGCATCAAGGGTTACTTCAGCAAGTAACCCTTTTATATGCATCAAGGGTAACTTTGGCAGGGAACCCTTTTACATGCATAAAAGGTTACTTTGGCAGTGTTCCCACACCAAATTAAATTGTTAAGCCATGTAACATGCTGTGAGTATAGGTAACTTTATAAGGCAGCACTTCTTACTGTACAGCTAGAGATTGTTCTGGATAGTATAGCTACTCACAAGTCATTGTTGACCAACAATGAATTGGAGATTGCTCTGCTTCATTGTGGCCTTACTATCTGTTATTACCAACCACAATACCCATCAAAGTTCCCTGCCTAGGATGTATTTATTATTCATCATAACTGTTGTCTTTGGTGAAAATTTACAAAACTCACGAACGGACTATACATTTATGGCCCATGGAAACCTCAATAACTTTGGTGCTGAAGTGCTTAATAAGTATGAGTCCTACAAATCTGTGATAAAATGTGCTCAGACATAGTTTCTTCTCATTCGGTGCTCAACGGTTATTCAAATTGGCAATATAAATTTTATGGAATCTTAGCTCTTCAGCTATGCACTGTTTCACACACTTTATTTTATAGAGCAACCAAAACACTAATTACCAATAAAATTAGAGCAAAAAAAATGTGCACAAAAATTAATAAGAAGTTGAAATTAATCTTTAAATACGAAGCTTTTGTTCAACATCAACAGGATGTCCGACTTTTAAGACTACCTTTATTTACTGAATAAGCTCAAAACAAGAATAAAGTCATTTACCAAAAAATTAACTTTAATGTAAAAAAAGTGTAGGGTGCTTGATATCAGTTGTGTTAAATTTTCTACACATATCTATTCATAAAGATAGTTTTAAAATGACTGTTTGTTCCACTTAATTACTTGACTGGAATGCTGGCCTTGGAATTATGGCTTGATGTCTCGTTGACAGCGAAGTCATTAGACTGAGACATTTTCATAGACATAAGAACTGAAATGGAGAGAGGATTTCACCATGGCTTTTGATAAGAAACCATCCCAACATTTACCTGGACAGAAACTGTAAAACCAAGAAAAACCACAATCAGAATGGCCATTGTTGTCTATTGAACCCGGGTCCTTCCGAATGTGATCCTAATAAGATTGCTGTGCTTGGTGGGATGCTGGCCAATAAATTTTGGTCCAAGACACTGTACATATTGTTGGAAGACACACTACTTTGTGTTAGATGTGTGTGTTGTTGCAACATATCAGTGCTGCAATAAGAGCAAACATGTACATATGATTTCACAACACACTGTTTGGCTATTATGGACTCAACAAATGGATTGTTTGCTCACGTAGCCAACATCAACATGAATTTTTCCTGTGGCGTTAATTACATATATAATGATGTGTATTATAGAATACAGTAGAGCCCCAATTTAACGAACTCGGGAATAACGAAAACAGCGATTTAACGAATGGATTTTTAGGAACATTATAAAAATAACAAAAAAAGGTATTAAATAATTAACTGACTTTGACAAAATCGAATATTAATTGTAAGTTAAGTCCTTTAAAAATACTAGCACCGACCACCGTATGTACTTATTTATGTGTAGAAAAGCTTAAACCATCCATCGAGAAACAAAAAAAAAATTGTCTAAAATTCGTTGAAAACTTTGGCTGCGGGACTGATTTTGAGATACGAACGCGTGGCCGAGCGAGCTACGCTGTTACAACAAGCGCGCGCCTAGATCCTCATCCTGGTGGCTGGCGAGTGAATGAGCATCTAGTTACCTAGTCTCCACAGCGCTGCAGTGGACAGCACACGAACTAATTCACAGATAGTGCTTCGTGTCTCCGTTAGAATGCGCTGCAGTGTCGCGTGCTAATTTACAATCGCGTTTCGTGATAAAACAAACGAGTTTATAAAAAATACATCATATTATTTATGCAGACTTTTTACAACAAATTTATTACCGTAAAAGTAAATAATTTGTTTCTCCGATGCAAAAAAAAACGCTCGAGTGCAAAGCATTTTTTGCGAGCAGACCCACACGAGTTTGTTTCACGAACGCGTCTGCATACAAGCTAAAATGGCCGCCGCAACCGCCGCGCATATTTAATTATTATTTTTCCGTTGTCTCGCAAACTTTTAATTCAGATTTCAATATGAAATATTTTTTTTTACTATTTTTCATTGGAGTCTCCGTAATTTTGTTGATGGAGCAGACCCGAGAGAGACAGAAATATTGAAGGTGTTAGTCTCGCCATGCGCACGCTCGCCGAGCGTTCCAGTGGAAGATTTTTCGCCGATTTTTTTTCTTTTCACTGCTGTGGCTTACATATTGATGGTAATTGCGTTTTGTTATTGATTTGAGCCAATATGCTTTTTTACAATTACCTTAAATTCCGACGAAACATGCACGAGGATTTTGGGGGGGGGGGGGTGAAGTCGGATTTAACGAAACATCGATTTAGAGTAAACATTTTCGGGTCCCATGGCATTTCGTTAAATCGGGGTTCTATTGTACTTGTGTGGAATAACCAGAGGACATTTACCACAAATCATAAGCACCTGTGTCCTCATATAAAACACACCATGATGTTTTAAAATAATCTATCAATAGTGCTGCAGTGTGGCCAGTTTATGTTTTGATGCACAAATAGAATTTGCTGGCTATACTTGCCATTGTTGTAATGGTCTTTGCTTTTACGAAGAACTATTAACAATTCCAATAATTAACTGTAATGCAAATTATGAATGGCAATTACAGTAATTTGAACACTCCCGTTAGCTACACAGAATATAGAGTAGAAATGATGACACAATAACTCTGCACTACAGCAGTTAATTAAGTACTGCACCTGAATGTTTGCTGAACATAAAACAAATGAAAGAGAACTATTCAAAATTAATGTGGTCTAGTGAGAATCACTGGCCTGAGTGTATAGTATCAAATAAATTGTTTCTGTTTCTTTGAAATTGATTTTGAATAATCCATCGAAAATATCAAATAAGGAAAAAGAGAAAGCATTCCCTATATTACTAACAAAAGAGAGATGATACTGCAAAATGAATAAGACTTCTTTTAATATAATTCTTTAAAATTTAACACAATTTCACAAATATTGTTAACTAACCTCAAAAAATTTCTGAAATTCATTAACACAATTCTATTCAAATTTTAACAACCCACCACTGTTCAGCCATTTATTCAATGACACAATGCAAGATTGAGTTTTTACTTATTTTATTACTGAGATTGCAGTTTTTTATGTTGTAAACGAAGCTAATCAACCATATCCATGATAAAAGAATATTGTAAAGTTGCATCCATCAAGAATAAAATTCCTGCTCGATTTCAGTATGTTTTGTAACAGCTCCAGTAGCTAACAGCTCACTGTGCATGTGCACAATTAATACTGTACTTTGATTCTATATCTATCTCACTCTAGCTTGAGTGATGGCCCTGTGGCAGCAGTCTCTGGGTAGCACAGAACTGTATTTTCATAGTAATGTGTAATACTACAGTCAACTGACTATGCCAATTACAGGTCATGGGTAATGGCTGCGGGCAGAAACACACACTATCTTTTGCAGTCAGAAAAAGGTAACTTGTCATTAGACCGTCATACTAGTCAGATAAGTCTTTTCTGATCAACCATTGCTATCCATAACCATAATGGTGAACATCATACCATCATGTAAGTCATTCTTATGTGTTTGTTGATACCGTTAAAAAGTTCTAAATCCAACTGATATGGTAGATACAAAATGTTACAATATATTATTAGAATATTTATAAATAGTTTAATATACAATAAATTTGTTACAATGAAGCATAGAATATAAACTATGTTATTTGAATTGAATAGTTAACTCAGTTAGCTTTCAATAATTTGTCCCCATGTGCCCCGGGGTGTTGCTGGAAAATACTTTATAAGCCTAAGTGGTTTAGAAAGGATTTAACTGATGTTACAGAGAGTGGAATATTGCACAATGTGCACGTGCATATTCACCCTAATACCTCTAATATCTAGTTAATCATGCTGACTGAGGAAGTGTTACACATTTAATACTGACAGGTAACATAAAAGTGACAATGCCACCTGTTTTAATATTTTAAACCAGAGATACATACAATATACACATAGGCAGCCATTTACGAAACGTTCCACATTGTATTGACATGATATCTGAGAAGTAATATTTATATTTCAGTTATTACCGTATTTGCCGGCATATAGGACGACCCCGCATATAAGACGAGTCATGATTTTGAAGGTACAAAATCTTGAAAAAAAAGTAAATAACTAATTTTGAATTTCCCGACAGAAATATATGTTTTTCCTTCGCCAGAAATATTAAAAATTTAGTTTAAATATTTTCAATGCATTTATTACCGGCATATAAACATCATAGTAGACACATACACGAATAACATTGGCTACTACTGCTCTCCGTGTGCCCAAGAGCCAAGGAAATGCACGGCAGCGGCCGGCGATATCTCCATTTGCCGGCAGGTGTGCGCAACTTGGCAACGCCGGCCGGAGGCACGCCACGCACTACATGGCAATGCCGGGCAACAACAGCTGCTTGCAAGGTCATAGCATGCCTGTGCGCTGCTGTTGTCCGCCAGCTTAGCACTAGACAGTAGACACATGAATGTGTGGTACGGTACCTAGATCCTCATTTTTTCCGCCCGGGAGTCTTGTGCTTGCGAGACAAAGGATGAAAGCATACGCACCTAGATCCTCGTTTTCTCCGCCCGAGAGTTGTAGGCTGGCGAGACAAAGTATCTCGGCACGCGCTCGTATCGATCACCGCTTTGCTGCAAGGAAGTGTCCTTTATTATGAATGACGCTCATCAAAATTTCGTACCGTAAAGTTTATTAACATAAACAGGGCACTCGTTTACATTTGTGATGAAAAACGCAATTCCTTTAACATCATACAACTCCACAGCTTACAGCTTACCTTTCAAACGATTTTTGGCTACCAAAAATTTTTGCACCCTCATATAAGACGAGTAGCAATTTTTGAGGGCCAAAAATATGTCAAAATTGTTGTCTTATATGCCGGCAAATACGGTAAAAGTTATTTGTTCAGACTTCTTGCACATCACAGAATCTGGTCGCTGTTTCTCAACAAAATTATTGCTAACCAAGAAAAATTATAGTTGCACACAACTCCAATTTACAAAAGTTTGACAAATAAACAAATAAAATTTAACTTGTTCAAGAAAATCAATTCCTGTCAAAACTCATAGCATGAGTCTGGGTGCGAGTGTCCAGTATTTCCCTGCAGAGTGAGGCTTTATGTGAAAAATACAGTTTTAGTTCAAGGAAGAACAGAATGCCAACATTTCATTTTTAGAAGGAACTTTTGTGGAATTATAGTATAGATAATAGTTGTTTCAATAAAGTTATTACAGTTCTGACCAAATATTTTATAGTTGAAAATGTCACAAATTAATTAATTTTTTTTTAGTTATGTGAAATAAGATGTCACTCTCTTTAACTAATTTAAATGGCAAGTACAGTACAATGAATGAAAATGTTAGTAACTGAAACTGTTTATATTAGAAGCCATTAATATTGATGATTTGTTGGAAGATTTACACAGTTAAAAAATTAGACTGTCACTATGCAGCACTGTGGTGAACGGAATGAGGTTCTAAAGTAGAAATTTAAAACAGATGTTAATGACTGCAGTTGCTTAAAAGTCATGCTGCTATTTATTTTTGACAGTGCATTGTCAGCAAAACCATGGCTGTAAAACCCTAGCTACCTGCTATGTCTTACAAGCTCTAGAGCATACTGCTTTTGCAACCCTAGCATCAGCACAACTCGCGCCTCGCCCAACCCTACAGCACTTGTCTCTGCCCACGAACGTTTCCACAGCACAAAAGAAAGAATGTGCAATTGACAAAAATGCCTTTTTCTGTCAACTAACTGCAATCCGATAGTAAAAACATCAACACAGACACATATGATACTGTATCACGTCACCACCTACCCACCGTCCTAGTCAACAACTAAACCAATAAGGTGCATACATATGTTCACTCCACTGCCCCGGATGGAAGCTGGCACGGTAAAAATGTCACCATCCAGTCATGTACTGCGTTATCCACAGTCCCAAAAGTAAATGTAACAAAAAAACTTCTAAAATAACAGAACTGTAAAATTCAGCAAAGGTTCATTACTCCAAAACCAAATACCAACAATCCCCACAAATATTAAAAATTTCCTCAAAATGCAAAACTACAGCCTATCCTTTAACAAAAATAATCAAAAATTCTTTAGAAAATATCAATCATTATATTATGATATTTTTAATTTCAGCCAATTTAACAAATACCGTAAAGTTAATTTCTTGTTGGTAAGGTAAATATATTGGCAGAATTATAATACAAATAGTCTATTTTACTATACAAACAATGTAACAAGATGGCACTGATGTTCTATTAAACATATTCATAAATTACTAAAGATGACGCATCGAAACAAGTTGCTCAACAATGTTATCAAAAGACATTGTTTTGGCAGAACTTGCATGTTCAGTATTTTCTTTTAAGAAAAAATAAAAAGTTATTTGGTGTATAATTTATCCCTAGTGGAAGGAAATGTAAACCACACATATTATACACAATTTAAGTAAACCAATAAAACTGTTTTGCAAAATTTTTCAGTGAGCCCGGAGAAAAAGTGTTATGCACAGTTAAATGTAATAAGCACAAAGCAATAATTTTATAACTTTAGATGTATATTAAAGAAAAATTACCTGTAATTTCACAATTATATACAAATTAATTAGTTTACTTTAAATGGTTGTGCAGTTTATGAACTTCCAGAAATATCATCCACCACACATGAATAATTATGCATACTAATATAATACACCGAAGATATAAGCATGAATTCCTTAAATTACCTTATGAAGGTTTATGATTGTCATATATTCAAAATCATAACTACTAATGTCACAGTAATGCATACATATGATATTCATCCGAACATGCTTTTCTATATTAGTTTTTAAGCTAACATTTTCTTATTATTCCTAATATATTACTGAGTAAAAAGTGAGAAATGAGACCTACTACAGCATTGAGTTTCTAGTATTTACAAAATTCCCAGCCTAATACATGAAAAAATGTCCCTGAAAGGAAATTTATGATTAACTGTAACATGCAATTAAAAACTACCTTACTGGGATTTATGCTCATTGCTTCTACACTGCAAAACTATATACTAAAAATGTTTGAAACATGCTAACAGTCTGTACCTGCTAGTTTTGAAACACTTAAATACTTACAGCAAGCATTAGATAAGAATTTTATTAAGTAAATAAAATGTATTCAAATTAATAAAATGCCAATAGACATGCAAATTTTGAATTTAAACAAAAACTAATACTGTTTTATGTTACAAGTCTTCAAAATATTCCAGGTTTAATATATGAAAAAAGCTTCCTGAAGGGAAATCTACGATTAACTATAACATGCAATTAAATACTATCTTAACAGGATTCATGCTCATTGCCTCTAAACTGCAAAACTACATAAAAATGTTTGCAACATGCTAACAGTCTATGCTTGCAAGTTTCAAAAATAGGTAAATAAATACAGCAAGCAATAAACAAAAATTGTATTAAGTAAACAAAATTATTTACATTAACAAAATGTCTTTTAGACAAACTAATTTTAAATTCAAATAAAAGTACTTTACAATTTTAAAATATAATATTACTAAAAATGTTCATACAAAATACATTTACAAATTATCAAATACATTGACTTTTAATAACATTGCCAAAAAATATGTCATATATGATCGCTATGTTCAAAAATATTTGTTTGCTAAATAATTTGTTAGCAAAAAAACTACTTTATAATGCTAGCAAGAAGGTGTAATTAGGTTGACCAACAAAAATGTATAATGAGTGTGCTCATCATTGCTAAACAGACAGAAAATGAACATTACAAAAAATTTTTGAGTAACACAAACATTGTAAATTTATGTGCATCTTGTAATTAAAATACTGGTGTCAATTACAAAGAGCTTATTGAAGATTATGTAAGTATGCAAGCAGTTATTTAAAAAAAGGTACTTACAGAGAGAAAACTACTAAATGGTCTTTGAATGATTCTTGCAATAAGGGATAATGATCTTGTTAAAAATTTTAAACAAAACTTTGTTGCGTGTGTAAAATACCCACATTTTATACAATTACACACAAAATCCAAACCAAAAGAACTGTCTTATCAAGTTACTGTACATAATAAAGAAATAATTTCACAGATGATTAAGTCAGCATTCAAAACCACAAAAAAAAAAGAGTAATCAAGAGGCAGAGAACACACAAAATGTAAAGACTGAATAATATAATGTAAGCCACAAGAAGCAATTGTGCAGCAATTAAGGATGAAGTGGAAAAAATAATATAACAGCAGAATAAATATCATAACCAACCACAGCTGTTCACCTTGGGTACGGACAGACGTGCACATATGTGCAGCATTTACCATAACAAAGTGCAAAAGGTCTACTAAGGCTATACCCAATATTGTAGTATAAGTTAATGCACCATGCATTTAAGGTTGAATGGCATCAAGTTGCTGTCTGATACAGCTAAAAGAAAATCCCATAGAAAACACCTAGATGACTGGCCGATGAATCATTGGGCTGTAAAAAGGTAGAGGTGTGGCTATTGTGGCAGAGGGGTCTGGGATTGTAAGCAGCATCAAGTTGTAAGCTTGGAAAATATTTTGAAGGGCCAGAAAAGCTGTACAAATGTATATTAGGACAGTCCAGGAGCAACCATGGCAACAAGAGAACCAGTACACAGTACTACAGGTGAAAAGAAATCGACATCAGACAGCTGGTAAAATTAGAAGACCTATGTAAAACACAACAGGACATTTAAAACCACATTTAACCATGATCAGATTACTACACAATGGTGTTTTTTGCATTTGGCAATCAGTAGTTAAAAAGCCATTAAGGTTACTCTCATTTGTACTGCTTTTGTGAGAAGTATATAATAAGCAGATATCATAAAATAGTTGTATACATCTAAGCAGATAACATTAAACAAAGAACACAGTTTCGTTGAAAATAGTTTTTGCCATACAGCCTTTTTTTTTATATGAAAAATTTTGTCTCTCTTTAGGATTTAATATATAAAACCAGCAAAAACATCACACTTAAGAAACCATAGCTTGAAGCCTACCCATTTCTACACAGTGATTTAGGTGGTGCAAGGTGAAAAAGTAATGGGAAGGTTAGACTTGATTATTACAGACGAGAGCCAATTTATTCTCCTTAGCAATCCCCGATACCTACACGTCTTAACAGAGTAGAAAGCACTCCATTACCTCACTGAAATTGTAAATAGTTCATATATTACTCACACAAATTGGCTAACACAGCTCCTCAACTACATCCAATTGAATGCATGTAGGACATTGCTAGAAGTTTCCTGGCCGTATCTTACCAGCCCCCAGCAATAACTTCACAGCTATGATCTGCACTAAAAATGAAATGAACCCTGTGAATAATTTCATATGGTGTACGAAAAGGTAGTGCAGATCACATATCGCAATCAGGACGATAATTTTCTCTACAAATGTAGTTCAACTACCAGTTAGACAAATGTTTCCTCCTTGTAACCTGCTGTACTCGGAACCCACCTTTTAGTAAACCCCCATCATATTCTTTTGAATTTTTTCTGTGACAGTACTAGGCTATTCACCTTTTACAAACTCTTATCGTTAATAACAACTTATCTATTTGTTTTCTGAATGAGGCTTCTTACAACATACAACAAAAGGTCTCTTAACTGAAACTTTTTTTGGACAAACATCACTGGGAGTAAATGTTGCAGAGTTTCAGAAAAAAAAACAACACCAAAACAGAAAGGAAAAAAATTAAAGTAGGCATTATCTGTTGTCAACAAACATATAACAAATACAATTTTGAAAAGAAGTATAGTCACATGCAGAAGACGACACTAACATTTAAAAATTAAACTATATGAACCCAAATTAATTCACAAACAGAATGTAGCCATTGTATCAAGAAAGATGACGCAAAATACTAAAGAACAATATACTAAAACAAAATGTGTATAAATAATGGCGACAAAAATGGACTATGACAACAATGACAACACAAATGAAAGGAGACAGGAATGGATGTAAAGCTAGGTTACACAACAAAGAAAAAACAGATTAAGAGTAACAGGTTTTCTTTGACGAGAACAGAAGTGACACTTCTGGCACCAAGATCTATTCTCGTCTTAAAGCACATGTACAGACTGAGAAACTCCAGCTCCAGTAGACTGATTGATATCTGGAAGAACAAGGTTCTTATGTAGGTAACGCACCACTTATAGCTCAGATTTATTGTTTTTTTTTTTTTATGAAACTCAGCAACATTTACTCGCATTGCAGGAATCATTCCAAGACTACAAAAGTTTTGTATTTTTGACACCAGAAACACTTCACAATTTTATGTTTACTCATATGCCTCACAGTGTTTCGCTTCTCTGGAAAAAAAAAAACAATATGTACAACTTTTTCAAATAGTGTGTGTTACAAGTAAACTCAACTATAATTACTTCTGACAATTTAATGGTACATAAATTAATTTAATATCTTCCCCATTATAAGCAGATATCATAAATTAATTTTTGTCCCCAACAAATTAGAAGGGGACCTGTAAATAAGGCAGCAACACCACCATGTTGACTAAAATGAACGAACAGCAAATATTGCTCCTGATATTTGTGGATTCTATTAATTCTTAAGGTACCTTTAACAGAAATTCCCTAATTTGTAAGTTTATGTAGGAAATGTTCAGGTAGTTGTTACTCCACTGTTCCTTACTGGCACAAGGTGATTACATACATACTATACATACTAAAGACATTTTTTGAGGATGTGAAAAACTTCTGCTATGCACAAAAAATGTGTTACATTAACATGTAACCAATTAAAGAACTAACAGCTCTATGACATGGCCAGATCTAGTATTTTTTCATCTTTGGCATAGATAAAACATGTGTGGTGAATTTGAGTGTTTAGTAGTAGTCTTTAGATCCACTTACAAATGAAGGACAAACTTATATGACCTTCTTGCTTTTCAACACATACTCTAAGATGCTATATAATAGTGACAGCTTGTACACACAAGCAGTGAACTATTTAACTTCTAACAACTATCAAAGCTACAATAGCCATGTTAGCGATACCCAAAACCTTACTTGGATGCCCTCAATTCTAAATGCTTAGTCATTCCCTACACCATAAATGCCACACATATTACATGAAAGATTCACAATACAAAAGACACAGATCTCACCGATATCTTCGAAAGAACAGCTCTGATGGAGTTCCACTTATCGGAGCGTCGATCAATCACCAACACAAAACCTTGGTCCACTTCTTGCATCCTGCTGACATTATATAATTCTATATCTATGTGGAAAGCTCCCTACAGGCCAGCAGAAATGTATAACATTAAAAGCATTACTAGCCTAGAAAAACAACTATTCAAATTTTACTGCTAACAGTACGTTCACTATTTGCAATTGCACACATTTAAATAAAACTAAAAAATTTAATATATTAGAAGCTCACCCAAAGCAGTATAATTAAAGCTATGTACACAATTACAGGAAGAAAAACCATTTACAATAAAACATTTTACGGAAAAGATGAATGTAGTGTAATATATATATATATATACAAAACATATAAATATTATTTTTTTAAGTTATTTATGTTTTGAATGGAATGTGAACTTCTGGTAACCTTAATAAGATGGGAAGAGATCTTAGAAACAACATGGTAACAATTACATAATATTTGATTATATAACCAGAAAACTAATACTGCAAACAGTTGTAGGTTCAACACCAAAGGACAAAGGAATGTAGCAGTGTTAATTTTGCCTTCCGCAGCCTCAGATCTAGTCAAGAGTCAATGAAAAAGCACGATCAACAAACTCCTCAACAATGTGGCTCAAAACTGCATTTATTACATAGTTATAAAAAATGATTTATGATTAAGATATTGATGGTGTTCAACTATTTTAACACTAAAATAAATATAATTCTAAATCTAGGTTTCGTGCTTGGAACCATATCTGCCATAAAACTGCCCTTGCTTTACAATATGCCTTGTCCCAGGTATGTTTAAGTAAATACTTAAACTTGAATTTTTGACACTTATGAATACATTAGTGTCAAAAATTAAAGCAACGGCTATTTACAAATTCTGATCAGTTGGCCACAAGATAGTATTGGATGATAAAAATTATAAATACTTAAAGTAAACACTGTAGCATCATTTATTGATGGATAAATAATGTAAAATAACGTTTGACATTGCAAATGATAATCACTTTCATATACATTGATAAAGTTGGTTACAATTGTTCAATGTGGTGTACAAACAGCTGTGACAGAAATTAAAGGCCTAATTATATAGCATATTTTAAATAATGATATTGATCACAGTTTGCATAATTAACACCCCCTATTCCCTGTAGAGAATTTCACAAGGCCTGAAGAGTGACTGGTAAATTTTGTTGTGAAGTAAATTGTTTCCCTAGAGTATTCCACAGCTACTTTATTGAATACCAGGTTATGAAAGCAAGCAGACCAACTGACCCTCTCGATAGCTTCAGTTTTCTGAAAGACATAAACAAGCTGTGCTGTAGGAGGAGGCGTAATACTGTCCATCAGTAGTAAATATTTGCCCACAGCATGTTTTGACTTACACCAACAGCTAAAACAGCTGATGGCGTTATTTTCTTCTATGAATCACGAAAGCAATTAAATAAGTCCCTATCAATCAGTGTGCATAGTGTTTACTGCCATATTACTCTCGTGTAATGGCTACAATCCTTTGAGTACATGTGCAGGTATAGATGGCAGAGAGAAGATGCCTAGAAGACTCACTGCATTGGAAGGTGATAGAAAGAATAATAACTAGAAAATCTTAAGCTGATGTGACCAGAGGCTTAATGAGCCTCATTCAGATATTTCTTGCACGAGGTAGCAGCATTCAGCATCCAGAACTGCGTCCCAAAAACCGGAGGCAAGGATGATCAAGAGAGACATCAGAAAGAGAGATTGAATGGTTATAAAAAGCATGACAGTACCATAGTACTGTGATGTGCAGTCGCCCGAGGAGTGTTACAAGCTTAGACAAAGTGTGAAGTTTCAAGTTCCCACCATGAACTATACATAGTTATCTTCTCGCTACCGTGGGCACTAACCTCCTTACGGCCTTCTGTTGTTTTCTTCTTTCCCATAGTAATGTGCGCATGCACACCCCACCCCCTCTCCTGCGCTACCTTCCTTCGCTATCTGCGGGACGCCACTGGGCAGTCGCTTGTGTGGCTTGGGCGGGCTCACGTTGGTTCTTAGTTGTTGCAGGCTGGAACGATGGTATGTTAACTACGTTATTGAATACGAACTCTCCTGGCTTGGGTAGGTGCCCTCCTCTGTCCATTTCAGTGAATTAATTGTAATCAATGTAATTTGTCTTGACTTGTCACCCATGTAAAACAGAATTTAGTACAATACAGGAACTATTCAGAGTCAAGAGTATTACTGGTGTAATGGGCTGTAGTCTGAGTGAGCAAAGACTGGGAAGTTTTAAAATCCCCGCCTTGGACTGTTGTTCTCGCTGCCGCAGCTGTGTGCACTGCTATCCTCTTTGCCTTCTTCTCCCACTACTGACATGTGCGCACGCATCCTCTCCTTCTCCCACCCTCCCCTCCGCTCGCCTTCCTTCGCGGCCTGTGCCTTCCGGCCAGGGAGTCGCTAGCGGGACTCAGGCAGGCTCGCATCTCTCCTTCATTCCAGCCGGAACTACTGTAAGCATGTTATCTATTGGACTATTAAAGTAATGAATTCGGTTCAGGTAGGTTCCTTTCCTCCGTCCGATTTGATGAGAGCCTTTTTTTGTTTGCTGAATTGTAAATCCCTGTAAATCATGTGTTCAATATAAAGTTTGCTTTTAAAGGTCCATGCGTTCCTGCTTTGGTAGTCTAGCAACTCTGCTGTTTCGACCCCCCCTCCTTCCCCGATCCTATTTTGACTCCCCATTATTTTACTTCTTTTGTATTATTGTGCTGTAGTACAGTTTGAATACAGTAAGTGGTACACTGGTAATAACAGCAAATCCTAGTGTGTAACCTGTGATGTCAGCTGTACCCACCTCCCCTTCCCCATTCATCATTTGACTCCCCATTATTGCTTTTGTATTGTGCTGGGGCGCAGTTTGGGGACCGCTCTCAGTACAACACTACAACACTAAACAGCAACTAGTATCTGACCTCTAAGCATTCACTGGAACAGTTCTATTTAGACAAACAGAGTAGAGGTTCCTTGGACAGAGAGGCCTTGTGCACGAGTACCGCTGGCATTTGATCACAAGCAAAGATTTATAAATACTGACGAAATAAGGTACTAATATCTTGGGGAATGCTGGTGAATGAAAAAATAGATGGTGAGAAGAATGACTCACTAAATGAGTCAGACAGAATATAGGTGTCAAGTTTGTAGAAGTAGGCCAGCTAGTAGGTAGAGCTGAGAAGAGATGGATAGTGGGGAAGGGTATACGGCTGAAGCTGCAGGGAAAATCCCTCTAATGATGATGGTGGTGATCCCAAGGTTAACAGGTCAACAACAACCATGGGACAAACTATGTAACCACATGGCTGTTGCACCCTCCAAGTAGCAGTTCTTCAGTGACTTATCAGGACCAGTCTCCACACCACAACACACTCGTACTCAATATGTAATCAAAGCATCACTGGGAGTGGGGGTGAACAACCACTAATTCAATAAAAGACGGAGGAGCAAGCAATTAAAAGAAGCTTCATTTTGTAATTGCCGGATGCATTTTCTCAGACCAATACACTGACATGATCTTTGGCTGCTTTGAAGCCAAGTGCAGTCTTCTCCACCTGCGAAATATATGTTTTGGCTGGCATACGTTAGCAAAACAATCCGGTTTCGTGGTACATTTAAAATTTGCTTCGCTCTTCAATTATATTCTGCAGTTTCAGGACAAAAACTTCGGTCGCAACGCCATCTGAGCTAGCAGACTCACCTGTCACTTTAATGTTGTGGTAGTTGTAGCGTCTCTTTAATTTATCAAACCACACACGACTAGCAGTGAAATTTTCACCATGTGTCTTTTTCCGTGAGTGACTCGTAAAGAGACAAAACTTTGCTTTGTATCACTGCTAAGCTAAAGAGAACGTTTCTCCGAGTCTGGTCCTCAATCTACAATGAAAGGATTTTTTCCACTGTCTCCATAACTGAGCTACGAGTGCGAGTAACTTTCGTAGCAGACAATGGCATGACATTTTTGATGCTACCTTTAATTTTATTATTTTAATTGTATCAACAGTAGATTTATGCAAATTAAGTGCCTGCACGATGTCAGAACACCTCTGACCTTATTCACATCCATTTCTATTTCAAGGGTTACAAATAGTCAGTTTTTTTATAGCAGGTCCTGCCTGTAGCGTAGCCATTCTCCCGAAAAGCATAGATTGTGATCACATAACGTAAAAATCAATAATCTATGAAAACTTTAATGTGTGACAAACAATATTAAGTTTAACAAGCAATAATAATCTATATAAACGTTAAAAAGTAATAAACTATGTAGACGTTAACAAGTAATAAACAATACGAACTAAAATGAAACAAAACTTTACGACACCACCACGAACTTCAAGCAGACAAACAGCTGTACGTAAAGTAAATCCCCGTAGTGTAACTGAGCACAAGTCACAACAATGATACAACCGGTCACAAAGCTGCTAGGAATCTAGGTGCTATTTCGGGATAAGAAAAAAAAGTCACAGTTTCTAGTGACTATGCACGCGCTGTGACAGCTTGACAGCCAATAAGCCCAAACTCCACTTTGCATCACTCGGCTACCTGTGCCGTGCAGAAGAGAAGGTCACGAGGGGGGAGGGAGAAAGCTGTGCTGCCAGATATACTACGGAAGAATGCAGCGTATGGCGCGTCTCTACACATTGCAGGAAGCAGTACAGGCTGTCCAGAAATATGGTTCTCAGCCTCCTTAAAACAGCAAATCGGAACTGTCCGGTAAAGCAAGTTTCATGTCCGTAGTGTGGCGTGGCCCAGGCCCAGACCCCAGATTTGTTTTGCATGTTTATTTTATAGTATGTTTGTTTCACAATTAGTTGTCAAATATAATGTACGCCCATGGTCATTCTAACAATTGTGTCTAAGAGTGTTGTTACGAACAGCTTTGTTAAGACCTATTTGTAATTTTATTTGTTAAATGCCAGCACGTCAGTGGAAATTATTCATATTTAAAATAATCAATTTCAGTAACTGTGAACTTATTCTTATTAAAATAAGTTACATTTAATTTGGTAATGAGCAACTGCTCATTTAATAGTAAGAATAACAGCTTGCTTAACTATGTTAATATTCAATTAAAATTTAGATGATTCTGTTTAAATTTAGTACATTTTCAATATGTATTTTTTTTGTTTAAATTGTTTGCATTTGAATTTAACGAAATTATGTTTGTTCATTGTTAAAGCTTGGAGTGTGAAAAGGACAGAGATACCAATCTAAATTTAGAGTTTCCAGGAAAAGTTACTGTATTTTGGTGCAAGACCGGCCTGTAAATATGATTGTTAAGAATTTGACGCCATATTTGGTTGCAACCAATAAATTCATAGACTGTTGCTGATTGGCCGCGTCAATTTTAAATTTAACGTTTCTATCACCTAGTAACAATGTAAATACTTAATATATTTGTATATAATTGATTTGGAAACTAAAATCTTATTTTTTATCATTATGTAGAAATATCACGAGCTTAAAATATTCTTTAAAACATGTAAAACGTAATATTTTTCAATTGTTTCCTGCAATGGCCGCAGGGCGGCACAACTGACGGGCAACACCTAGCCAGATATTTTACGGTGAGATTATTAAAGGCTACGTAGTGATGAACAACTGCTTTTAAAGCTTAATACTGTTTTTAAATAAAACATGATGGATTTAAATGAGGCAGACACAATTTTCTGATGATTTTTGACGAAAAAATAATTTAATTAAAATTAATTTTGTTTTTTGAAATTTTATCCGAGTTATCCGAAGTCCGGGACATCGAGGTCCGAGTTATCGAGGGTTCACTGTACTTCTATCATATAAAGAATCTTAAGCCATTCAACCAAATCATCTAAAAATTTTATGCTAATGGCTGCCCTAATAGTATCTTGAAAAAGAATATCAAAAAGCAACTTCTCTCATCAATTCACAAACTACCACCGAAAAATCGGCAGGGGCAACTGTCTTTCCATTGATTATACACTTTTTGGAAAAATAAGATGGCTGGTAAATAAAAGCATTTTCAAATCAAGCTTTATTACAGAACCTAACTCTGGTGCATTTATAAATAGTCACACTGTCCTAGGGGGCACCTAGGTCTCCCGTGCATTGGGTGAGAATTAGGGTGCAGATAGGAGGGGCGGGCTTCAGTTGCTATGCAGACCACAACCCTGAGGTAGGAAAGGTTGGCAGGCTTTGGTGGCTATGAAGAGACCACAACCCTGGCTGGTGGGCTTCTGTGGCTATGCAGACCACAACCCTGGAGAGGAAGGCAGACTTCGGTGACTACTCAGACCACAACCCTGAGGTAAATGAAGGAGGAGGGGGTGCCTAAGCTTGCACAGAATACTGAGTCCTAAGACTGTTGAAGTAACTGACGAGAGCTCCCCTTTTATACTCCTCCTCATTTTTAATGTTACAGTTCACCTTGTAATGCAGACCCACATCATGGGAAGGATATCAGGCCTTTGGCTGTTAATGTTACCATGGTTCCAGGATGTTAAGCCCGATTGGCTAGGGGGTAGGTGTGTCTAGTTGGAATGTGCCCTGTACTGGTGAATGTCTAGCATAACATTGAATCGTCAGGCCCCATAGGGGCCCTTGGTTCAGTAGGAGCTTGCTTGGAATGGATAGGGGTTGAGATTGCAAGCCAGAAGAACGTGTTTAAGATGTCACAGTGGTCGAAAGCTGAACAGTACAGGTACAGTGTGGGAGAGGAGTCAGCTAAAGGTGGTGTAACTATGGCAGACAAATAACAAAAGCGCGTTTAACATGGTCATGAAACTGGCTGCAAGCCAGCTTCACATAATTGTCGCCATACATTTTTCTTCTGCTAAATTACAATTTTTTTATTGGATCATTTTTGAGATTTTTTAATGGTGCCTCGATAAAATCTAGCTAAAACCATGCTTGCCATTATGAGAGACTATTGTATTTTCATTGTTGGTATATCTTCGCTTGCTGGAATTACTATTTGGTTGGATTTGGACAGTTATGGTAGGTGTCCTTGGCTTATCTGAGCCTGTTGCTGTACTACAGTGATCAGAAGTATGGTTAAGTGTCTTGCAGTACTCTGGCTAGAGTGTAGGCTACGGTTCATCATTTCTCACTGGTCTCATGCTTGCTTCAATGTTTGGCTGCTATCAAGGTGTCTCGGTGCACAAGAAAGTGGCAGGCACAGATCCAGTTTGAACTGCTGAAGAAAGTGAGTTCCATGAGAGGATCTGCGGTTAACCATACCATGCTCTCCCACGGTGTTGTGCTGGTATTAAGTGATTAAGTGATGTCAAACTATTTGTAGTTGCTTATCCCTGCATCAGTTTATGCCAGTTAATTTACATGTGGATATGTATCTTGGAGCAACATGCTTGTCATAGATGCCTGAATGGCCACCATCATCATGGACTGCTGCATCAAAATACAAGTTAGCATAATAATTGTACCAATTAAGTTGGCATTGTGTGGTGATTGAGTTGACACACTGGACAGCGCATTGCACAGTCCTGTTGACACCACTGATAACTGGACAGACTGTAATGTGACAGAGGGCAATGTCTAGGTATATGCAGGCAATTTTCCGTGTGCTTAACAGGTCTGCATTCAGTGGTGGTCAGTCTGGCATCTTGCAAAGCACAAAATGCAGTTCCTAGGGCACCTTAGATGCCTGAATGGATAGCTCTGTGGCACTAGGCATCATTGGGTCCCTGGTTGGACTCATGATGGTGCTGTTCATGTTGGCATTACATGACAGTCAGTCTGGCATCCTGGGAAGTGTGGCTCACAGCCCCATGGATGCCTTAGATGCCTGAATGGGTAATATTGCAGTGCCGGGCATCATCAAGATGCTGGTCGGCCAGGTTAATGTGCCCATCATGTTGATATTGTATGGTGGTAAGTCTACCAACTTGAAAATTGTGAATCACAGCTCCATGGGTGCCTTAGATATTTAAAAGGGCTGCATCAGGATGCTGGTCAGCATCGTGACTGTACTGATCACGTCGACATCAGTTGGTGGTCTTAAGAAATTTTGCAAACTCTAGATGCTGTTAGAACACTGGGAAGCAATGGTTTAACACTGGGAATAGTTGGGTTGGCATTGTGATTGAATTGCTGTTGTGTTGTTTCATTTGACTCACCTGGGCTTGTTCTCTGTTCGTTTCACTCACAGGCCTTATCACAAGTTTCAGTCCTCAGTGGTGTTCTTGCAGAAGTACTGGTGAAGTTTTTCTGGTGGCCTGCACTGATTCTCAGGTAACTGGCAATTCCAAACGAATCACTGATTGCTATGCCTGAGCTCACATCCCAAGAGATTAACATGTCAAAAACCATGGTGTGTTAAGTGAAAAGTCCTTACGGTTAACAATACTACATTCTTTCTCTCCGTATGTATGACCTCATTGAAAGGCTGTGGCAATAAGAAAGGGTTTTGCATATTGTAAAATGACCTATTATTGTCTACACATACTACATGTAAGTTTCCACACCTCGCACAGACTGGACTGGTCAGGGTTTTACATCCACATTTCTCAAATAGTACTCAGAGTTCACAATGATTGCATACTTCTGATCATCTATCTATACAGTCACATATATATGTACTTGAAAATCTTCCAGGCAGCAGTTGTACTACAAGAAGTGTCATCCCTGTAATGGCAGCAGCCTTGCAGTTCTTTGTGCATATATGACTCACCCACCAAAACACGCTGGTTGCCATTTGTAACCATCTGTGTTGGAAGTATTGAAATTAACTGGCTACTTACAATAATTAAAATCTCACAACGAGCAATATTATGTATGCACACTTCCACACTTGTTGGCAATGGAGTACTACATATTTGTAACTCAGCAAAACAACTTGAGAGCTTTGGAGTTTTATCCCACTCAAGTAGATACATTGAACAATATACTCACAGCCAACATGGTCGATGCAAAGAGCATATACTCACTAAGATGGTAGATAAGGAAGTCTGGAAAACACATAATAAAATTGTACACAGTTTCAACAGAAGATAATACAAGTTCATGACAAGCGAAATGTAAAACTTTGATCACTGCCATCAGAGGTGAGTACTAATGTCTGTATGGTAGAGCACATTAAAAAATAATTAATTAAAATTACTCTTCTTTACATGCAGTACAGCCAAAGCCTTTAGGCAAGTGGGAAAACAATGTCTGAAATTACGTTGTAATAGTAAGTAATATTAAATGAATGCATATACGAACAGCCAATCGTAAGGGTTGAAATCTTGTAATATTATTGCCCTGAAGAAATGGTGTACATGTTTTCCTGAAACACAACCCAACCCTTCATCTTGTATATTAGGAAAAAACTACAGTATGAAACCACAGGCCAGAATACAATTCATAGATTCATAATCAATTTCATTTGTCTGTAACTCACTTTTTAACAACTGAAAAATTATGAGGTTCACTGAATATAGTTACCTTCAGATTGTTCTTTTGTTGGAAATCTTCATAAAATTGTGGCATGTCTGTACATTTAAATCAGCCTGCTAGCATTAGCCCTGGACTTAAAAAGGACTGCCTATAAATTTCCACAAGATGCCCCCATGTAGTTATTTTGGACCAATCTTGGTATCCAACTCATGCAACGCTGGTGAAACATATGTGCAAACAAATAAAAACCATCCCTTCTGCGGTAAGTACACTCTTCTGAGTAAAAGTCCTTACATTTTTTCTTGGTCAATATTGTTTGTCTCCCCTTTACTCTTACATCTTGACTGCTGCACAACAAATCCTGCTGTAGCACTGAATTTTTCAAACCAGGATACATGAGACTTGTACTGTGTACTTTGCAGTGACTTTAATGAGATTACACTGATTTTAATCTACAGTCCTCAGCAGAACTGCGACCTCCACTGCTCTCATCCCCAGACATCCACTCCTCTCTCTTCAACCTACATCTTCCCCTCTGAACTTGGGCTGTAGGCTTGATGGAGACCAATATCATAACTGATTGCACCACCCATTGTGCTGATAGATTCTTCAACCAACAAACATGTGTACTGTCTCAATTTTTACTTAGATGTCAATTGGTGACTAATAGTTACTTCAAAAAAATCTTGAATAGCTACATATTTTTTAAAAATAATTTTAAAATTTAGCTCCTTAAGCTGGAGATAATGTTTTTTTTATACATTGCTTGTCAGAATAATAAAACTGATGCACAGAATACACCCCCACTTCTTAAATTATTTTATACTACTAACCTTTTGCATAATATCGGCCTACATTTCAATAATTGGCAGAACACAGATCATTTTTACAAACAATTTCTTTGCATCAAAACTTTAGGCATGGCAAACTGCTTTGTGAGTTCACTGTCAACAGAAAATTAATACTTACGAAGGAATGGAAGTAAGATATAAAATCAGGCACTGGTACTCCTGATCACCCAAATTGCAGAAGTTACCAAGGTCAGGAAATGTTAGGAGAGCACAGCCATCACGCGATCTGCCACCTGGACATGTATACATACATGCATAAATTTATACATACATACACAAATATATATACATATATTGTTACCTTAATTGTAAATCCTAGTAACTCCAAATTATGAAGATTGGACATTTGAGCCCTTTTAAACCATCATAATAAGATATTTCCAAAGAAATATTGTTAAAAGTAAGTATAAAATTTCATTTATAATAATGTTATACAAAATTGTGTATTTTTTTCTCAATGTGAGTGAAATAAAATAGTTTTTCTCTCCTTTTTTCCAAATGAATGTGAAATGGAGTTACGAGGTTTTACAATTAAGGTGACAATGTGTTTACGGCTACAAAATTACACCCAGAGTTCACATATTGAAAATCCCTGATGTCTATCACATTTCTAACTGCTATTACACTGTCTGAACATAGGAAGCATGTAATCTATGACCGTAATTTGATATAAAGTTGCTCGTACTATTGTTGCAGCATTACTTACCAATTCCAAGAAAAACAAAATAAAATTTCGGCAGTTTAATAAAATGCCTCATAAAGCAAGAGCAAATTGCCTTAGTACATGATTGTAACAATAATCAATGCTAAAATGTTGAACAACTGTAACGTCCATAGCACAGTTTCTTACATGTTGATTATTCACTGAAAACTTTTTCATCTATGTTTAGGATATATCAGTTTCTACACAATGTTTAGCTCAGCAGAAATTTGACAGAATCAGTAACTAACAATTAGAATCTCTATCCTCCTGCAGATTAATCTTTTACTTAGTTAAAGAAACAGAAAACGTTCCAAAACAGACAATTAATATGAAGAGGACCTTACAACTTTATTTTTGGATATATACTATGCAAAATTTGAATTTTTTTAGATTTCCCCAACTGCCTTCTTCCAAGTTTAATCCTGCAAGAAATAATATTGTTCTTCTGTAATTATCCAACAAAAACAATTATAATTACTTTTTCTTGTTTATTTAAAAAAAATCACGAACAATAATTACTATTTAAATGAATAACACTAGTATAAACACTGCGATTCCCAAGAAAACAAACAGTTTACTAAAGGCCATAGAGAAACTACAATGACATGGCACATAGATCATAATATACGTTCGAGTGCATGGCACATACAACCAGCACTATCTATCAAACCCCATAGCAACTACAAGAACAGTTTGTGAACTTAGATCCTTTTACACGTTAAAGGCGACGGCACATAGATCATTATTCAGGTCATAACTCAAAATCCACGAAAATGGCACTTGCATCCTATTTTACTTCAAGTCTTCAATTATTACATTTGTCTACATATTCAGTCAGACTAGATACGCATACGATTATGCAAGAAACCCACACAACCACTGAGGTGATTGAGATCATAAATAAGCAAGAGAATAAATCATAGCCATTATAAATGTGAAAATGTGTTCGTTGGTTTGTCCTCCTTTCACACAGAAACACAGCAACGGATCAAAACGACTTCTTGCATAAAGATAGTTTATGAATCGGAGAGTGACATATGCTACATTTATACCAGAAAAATGCCATTTTAGGTGATGGGGGCAAAAAGGCATACAAGGGCAGAACTAGGCACCTACTCAATAATTTTGTGAAGACAACTTTGGTGAGTTGTGCATGCACATACAAAGGTTTCTGCAAAAAAAAAACATTTTGGGAAGTACGGAAGCAGAGTAGAGGGGCCGAACAACGTACCTATATTTCAAGTGGCAATAGAGCAATGGAATGGAATTACATGATTTATTTGTAGAAATAGTTTAAGGACTGGACAATGACATAGGCTACTTTTTATCCCAGTAAAAAGCACTGTTTAAAGGGAGGGGCAAAAACGGGTAAATGTACAGAATGGAGTAGCCAAAAATTTAATGAAAAACTTTGGTGAGCTGTTGGGCATGCACCCGTAAAGGTTTCTGCCAAAACTTTTTTTTTGGGAAAGGGGAGAAAAATGGGGTAGAGCGACAGAACAGGGCACCTAAAAAATATAAAAATAAAAAAAAAATTTGAAAGTTGCTGTGCACTTGCCAGCAAAGGTTTCTGCCAAAAAAAATTGTAATTTAGGGAGTACAAAACATTCTAAAGGTGCAAAGCAGGGGTACCCAAAAAATTATGTGAAAGAATATTTGTTTTCAAAATGTTTCTAAAATGGTCATTAAATTAATGACCAATAACATCATTTCTGTAGCATTTTGCACTTTTCCAAACAATTTTGTTTCATAAATATTATCACACTAAATTGAAAACCCTGTAAATGACATTGCTGGTATCAACAATTTTTAACCATAAATGAATTAATTTATTATTAATAAACTACATAATATGTTTATTACATAATTTAACTTTGTTAAATACATACATATATATTTGTTTACATTGTTTCTGTTGTTTACTGTTGTTACTGCACAACTGACAAAAGCTGCAAGCAAAGCCATAGGTAAAAACTAATTATGGAATAAATCTCAAATTCATAGGACTTGTATATGTAGATCTGCACACCCATTAACTGTTCACATATTTTAATAAAGTCTGAAGTTCCTAATAATATGAGTCTGAATTATAAAAGTTAACTTGACAAGCTCTTTGCAGAGGATATGCATACGTGAATACATATTGACATAACTTTTGTATATTTCTCCTCATCTTTGATGGAGGGGATACTTTGCAAGTTATCTACCTACAAGAAAATGTGATCCATGCACAGTTGATAGTATGGTCTTTCCAAAAAATACAGTAACGTTGCCATTTTGGTATGCTATACATCCTTTCTTTACTTAAAATGTTCTTCTTCTCAGTTGATAGGCCAAAACTTTCACCGACAGCCATATTGTCCAATATGTGTCAGTTTGATAAGAAATTAAATGTATTAGCATGATTTTGTGATTAACAAAAATTGTCAATTTTCAGACAATAACATTTATTCAGCAATGACTTTATCAAAGTTATGATGACCTGGGAAGACTATGGACGGTGTTATATTTTGTATCTAGCTGTAAATGTCTTTCCATGTACACATAAACTTACTACAGATGCAACAACTGCTAGACTCACATAACAAGAATGGAAACATGTTAAGTCTTCTTGAAAGAAGTTTCTTAATATATAAGTAAGTACATTTTAATTCATACTTGAAAAAAACTTAAGGCATTCGTTTGATGCAGGGTTAGCCAGCAATGGGCTCGAGGGTAGTGTGGCAGGACTCCTAACCCAGCTGCTGACCTGCTTCCGGTGTTGCTGTTCGGTATCCCTCATTGGACCTTCCCCACCTCTCAGTTGTAAAGTGTGGGAATCTTAGTGCTGCACAGGAGGTTGTGCTTTCCCCTGAAGAGACTGGAGGTAAAGCTGTGAAGTTCCAACAATGGCCACAGGTTGGTTAGGAGGAGAGTAGGAAGAATGCACAAAAATGGGGCGTTTTAATCCCATGGACGGGAATGCACATAGATGCTGAGGTTGGGATTTGCGTCAGAAGTTGGGCAGTAGGTGAGGGAAAGGTTGAAAGGATCTGGGGAGATGGATGAAGAAAAAGACGTAGAAAACTAGTCGGCAGACTGCTGGACTAGTCGTACAACTGCATAGCTATTGAGGGTAGTGCCACTCCGACCACTTCCGTCTGGATCTAACAAACCCCAGTCACAGGGTCCCTGACCTCAATCAAGTGCCTTTTGAACTAGATTGGCAAACTCTTGCCTGACCTTTAAGCCTTTTGCTAAAGCGTTTCGGCATAGTCTGATAAGATACAAATGAATATAGAGGATAATGGTTGTTATATTTCCACGTCTTTATTAGTGCTGCAACACATACACAACATGGCGGGAAAACCCTCTATAAGTGACTCTCGTCCTGGAGCGGCCAGTATGGGCAATACGACATAGCCAATATACCACAATGGTATTGTTGAGAAAGGGTACAACAAACCATTATCCACTTGGGCCACCGGTATGGCTTGCAAGGTCTTTATGCGGCAGAACTCTATTGTTGGCACTGGGGTACCTGGACTTGATAAGGAGCGCCCACTCAAAAATAAAGGAAAATAAACAAAAGATAGTTGTTGTGCCCCTCTCTAATAGACCTTCCTCTATTTCCAATAGCTATTTATTTTTAATGCATGTAACTGCTGAGTGGTTACACTCCTATTCTGTTGAGAAGGCTTTTATAGTGTCTAAACCAGTTTCTTCTTCTCTCTTCTTAGTTATAGGTAAGCTATAGGTACACTTTGGAAGGCAGCCATGACCCTGATTGCAGCCACGTCTGCCCAATCCCGCTCTGCCGTGATGCATATCCCCTTACATGAAATATCTCCCTTGTAGGCATAGGGGCTCAGCCATGAGATGCACTTAGGTCCGGCTCCTTCCCTTGACCATTGACCTCCACAACAACACAGTTGATAAGGGTAGGTTAAAAAAAAAATTTATAGAAGTGTGCCTCTAATCATTCCTGTGCCTGTTTACCAACTTTCCCCAATCAAAAGTCAGAGATACCAGGTCACTGCATGAGAGGTGCACAGACAAGGCACCGCCTCCAGAGTGTGTTAAAAAGGTCAAGGAAGTGTGCAAACAGGCGCCACCTACAAGACAAAAAAGGATTTAAGGTGGACCGAAACCCTGGATGAGCAGAAGAGATATCAGGATACACGAGCCATAAGAAAAGGGTAGGATAAACGAGGAAGCCAACAATAGGGAAGATGAAAGAAACGATATGATTGTAGATGCTCAGTTTCATTGAAAAATGCCAAAAGCTTAAAGGGTGTCTCTGCAAAAAAAAAGGCTGGAGAGCACAAGATCTCTAGGGGAAAGTCTAGAGATCGCATCTTGACATCTGAGAAACCGGCTCGTAGGCTGGTAAGATGGAGCAGCTAGATGGCAGAGGGTGCTCACGTTGTGAAGGGCACTTCAGGAAGAGGTTCAGTTGTCACTTACCTTCCTAGCAGAGAGCTGGTATTACAAAGGGTTGGAAAAATCTAAAGACAAGCAGAGCTGTAACCCTAGCAATTCAAATTGCTGTGGTGGTGGTCGACAACTGTCACTCTGCCGGAGCTGGGAACAGGTAGCAAGGTAACTTGCTTCCCTCGACAAACAACTGATTTCTGTAACTCACGCTCGCTCTTTTATAACCTCTTCAGGATGGTCCGTTGTGATAGGCCGGCTGTTTGCCTAATGAGAGGCAGCACAAGCACGAATGGGGTGGATGACTTCCTCTCTTTTATTCTCCTCTGTACTGAAAGTAGCGTTCTTTCAGGCAGCTCTAGGCATCTCGTTTCAATATACATTTCTTTGCCTCAGGTTTTTAGAATGGAAGGATAGTTGAAAGAAAGATTACCAAGTGTTTATAAATGCTTGGACTTGGGTTTGAGTGTATTGGTGCATGCAGGGATTAACTTAGGTGTGGAAAAATAAATGGGCTGGATGAGGTGGCAGATTCACTTAACCAGACGCTGTGAGCATGCATCAAGTTTGTTTTTAGGATAAATTTTATTTATTTACAAAATACCTAACTATATTTGAGTGGTCAAAAGAATGACACAAAGACAAGAATGACCAATTACAATGATCGGCTTCTGTAATACTCGTTAATTAAATAAATTTCACATTGAAACAATAACTTACCTGGCTAAGAGTACAGAATAAAACAATGGCAATTGTGTTTAAAAACTTCAGGAGACAGAGTAGCAATTCAGCTAAAGTGCATGGGCCACATAAATGTCCTTTTGAGCACATTGTTGCACTGGGTACCAACAGAAAATTAGATTCACAGATATTGCTTAGATAAGCATAAAAATACCAAATTTAAACAAACATAATAAATCCTTTTATTAGAAGCTGAGCCACCTGTCTGGCACGAACCAGGCCTACAAATCTGAACTAAGGTTCAGACTGTGCAGGACCCAATATCACAACAGACAAGCAGCCAACTTATGTGGACCTGGCTTCGACTAATGCATAGCTTTCTCACAAGAGGTGAGCAAGAAAAAGGGCCAAGGCTCATCATTTTCTCCTGTTAACTATTCGAAAATGGTATGATTCAAGAACCATACTAAAATCAGTATTTCTTTCCCTTTTTTATTTGGGACAGTGAGAATTACTATATCTAGATTCCACTTAGCAGAGATGGTAATTTAACAAGGATTAATTCTGGTACATGTTAAAATGAGCAGAAAAAACTAAATGGGTCACCAATAAATATACTGAACATACATAACCTAACACAACAGTAATATAATCTCTATGCAACATCAGCAATGTTGTGAGTATTATTTAGATTTTTGTTTGAATTTTTTTTACATTTTTATATTTTAAATACTAATTTCAGTTACTTCAGAAATTTCACATTTGTATTACAAGAAGAACTAAAAATTATTAGACGGCAATAAAACAGAGGTGACCCGTATACTGCAGGTAAGCTACTAAGTTACAAATTTCATGACATTAAAACATATTAAGTTCTTACAAAAACGTGTCCATGAAGACAGTAACAAACATTACTATTTTTAACAAATATTCAAGGTTGTAAAACATCCAAAAATATAATCTCAGCGCAGCCGATACATGCTCATTCTGGTGATGCCAAACAATAAAAAAGAGTGGCTTTCCTGAACTAAACACTGGCATTACTCAGCACGTCTTCCAAGATCACATCTGGAGGTGTGGGCTGAAGAGATAAATGCTATGCCATCACGTCATCACGTTCCAAGGGCATGCTATGAATGAATCAGCTCAGGATCACCGCACTGCATTGCCAAGGCTCACAAACATGAACCACTGCACAAAATTATAAAAACAATTAAAGGACAAGAAAATACACTGGGTTTACAACACAGAACAATAGAAACGTTACACAAAACTCACCCAATGGCGGAATTTAACAAAGTTTTCACATTTTCAAGCGAAAAACCAGAAGAGTAACAAAAACCCGTCAAGTTTGTTACTGGTAGCTTGAGGAAAAAAGGAAATGGTCAACTCAGCATATCACAACCAGACTAAAATTGGTAGAATCAATCAAAGTTGAACTAATTTATCAGTCTATCAGTGGTAGCAGCAGTAGCCAGACACGCTTCATGTGAAAGAGCTTCAACTTTGGTGCTTAACCGAAAGCTTAGATTCTGTTTCAACTTATCTCTACTACAGAAACCTCTTTAGTTTTATGCTTCCTCACTCACACAGTATTTTGTTTAATTTTACTATGTCTATCTTTTAAAGAAATTCAACTTTACATTTAGCCGCCAGCATATGCATTGGTATTACATGGTCCCACGTGGTGGGCTACTTCAAGTTTGCTATTTTCTCAGACCTCGTGAGTTAATTATTGTAAGTAATCATCGTAGTGTGCTCAGAATTGCTGGAAATGGCTTGCATCTAGTGTAATGAAAAATTTTCTTGTACCACTTCTAAACTTTAGTAAATTGCTGCAGCATACATAATCTTTTATTTTAAATGTGTGTATGTTTGTGAAGCATGCTCCTGGCCCAAATGAACTAAGGTACAAGCACATACCATACCACATTGAAGTTTGATACAACCAAACTGCACACAACCTGAGAACTTATGTTGCACCAACCCAGCCGGGCACCATAGTTGGGTGGCACCTTTTTCAACAACGAGTACATATTCTGCTGAACACCTCGCAGATCACTGCCTCAAGTTATTCCTTAGAAAATACATTACTGGCCTCATGTTCACAGAAAATGATAAATACACCATACAAACTGTACTGCATCATACTGATTATAAATCTACCTGTCAATGCACCAGAGTAAATGAGTGGTCTACTACAAATAATGACGAGATATAGAGATTTTCTGGAATTGATTAATACATTGATTTCGTGAAGTATCCTACTACAGTGAACCCTCGATAACTCGGACTTCGATGTCCCGGACTACAAATAACTCGGACAGAATTTTTAAAAAATTTTAACAATTTTTAATTAATTATTTTTTGGTTAAAAGACATATAAAATTGTTTCTGCTGGATTTAAATTCATCACATTACATTTTAGAACAGTATTAAACTTTAGAACGTAGTCGTCTATCGCTACTTAGCCTTTAATAATCCCACAGTAAATATCTGGCAAGTTCCGTGTGATAAAATGTTGCTAGCGAGGCGCGCGACGCGTGAGTAAAGATGCAACACAGCAGGCCGACCTCTCACTTCTTTATCTTTCCTCCCTATTCGCCCGGCGAGCCAGGCACGCACGGGTGTCGTAAATAAACATTTCAATGTGGTGCTTGTGAAATGACGGTAACTACGGGTTATAATGACACATAAACGGAAAATTATTTTGTTCTGGTATGTACAATGAATTCACGGTTGCAAAACAAATTGTCCCGGACATTAAAAATAAAAATTAAAAATCATTGCTTTGCATTGCGATGTAGAAAAATTGGTGAGAAGGTTTTACGCCCCTTTAACAACGTTTTCAAGAGCCGATGTGGGTGGTGAAAGAACAACACAACATCCATGCCCAAGCCAGACACGATGAGTCACGCTCGCTGGTTGATGATGCTCTGTTGATAACGTAACGGCGTCTGGAGAGTTGTAACGTTTTAAGCATGAATCTGATTTGTTTATAAACTACTTCACGGGAAATAATAGCGTACATGTAATGAACCATAAAATGTAAATGTCTTATGCGGGATAATTTTAAACGATTTTCATTGAGTGACGCACGTGAATGGATTAACAAGATTTTGTAGTCTTAATTTTTCCATTTTACTATACACCGACAAAATCTTTTTCTTTATTTTAGAAGAAATGTTCACGTTATGAATGAGTAAATATAGAAAAAAATGTACATTTGTTATATTCCACACCAAAAAAAAATTTAGAAGGTAATTTTTGAAAACCCCTCATAATGGCCGCACCTCATTTTTTGGGCCTACAATTTGATCAAAAATATGCGGCGATTACGCGAGTAAATACGGTAACTATGTAGAACATGATTAAAATTGTATTGCTTTATAATATGACAATTTGTGTAAGAATACAGCTGTAAATTATGTGTTCTATGATGCAATTTACATACATAAAATTAAATTTTAAAATTAGTAGTGTTAAAATATGTTCACATAATGTACAGTG
>PNEQ01100361.1:0-12012 GCA_003012365.1 Medauroidea extradentata | reverse complement strand
GGGAGATGGGCCTTCCCCGATTTTGATCGGTGGGAAGAGTCTCACCAACGACCCCACCATCCCACCTCTACCCCGCTCATTGTTGAGACCCTCAGTAGGTGGCCAAGTGAACTTATTGAAATAGACCTAGCGGTCCACCTCATTGTCGTACCCCGGCACTACCCACCGAGGCGGTGTCAACAATGGCTAGCAGGCAACAATGGTTAGCCAAGCAGGACGAGCGCAGGAAGGGCTACACCGCACCAGGGGTGGCAGCTTAGGTAGGAACGTAATTGTTGAGACCCCGGTGCAACAAGGTTAACTTTTGACCTCAAGATAAACCTGAAGCACTTGAAATGCAAAGTTTTCTTTTCTGTTTTTAAAAATAAAATGAGAGTTTATTTTGTTTGACAAGTAGACCGCTATATGTATGTGTGTGTATATACACACACAAACACACAACACACACACATACAATCATTATATTTCTTCTTTTTTTCCCTGGCCTTGTGAAAAACATGGTTATTACTTGAGATTTGACTCGACTCGAACTTTTCATTGTAAACTCGCTCGAACTCAACTCGACTCAAAATTTGCTACTCACAGACCTCCTAGCGTGGTAACTATCATGGGTCAGTGGAAAAGTTATTGTTTGGAAACTGCTGAACACCTGCACATCAAATATGATTACTTTCGTACCACATTCGATAATGATTACAATATAAGTTTTGCGAGCTCAGTAACTGATTGTTGCTCAACCTGTATACAGATGGAGGAAAGACTGAAAAGTACTAGGGATGTAAATGAAAAAACAAACTTGATCACACAATTAAAAGCTGAACAATTTTATAGATTGTTGAAAACAAAAGAAATAGGTTTGATGAATAATTCGTACAAATATCAAAAGAACCAGGTTCTTTCCAAGTTACCTGAGCAAAAGGCATACTATCCACGCCAGTTGAACATTTACAACTTCACTGTCTGTGTTGGTCTATATAAAGATGGACACACTGTTAAAAATATTTCATCTATCAGTAGCTTCAAAGGGATCACAAGAAAGGCCCAAATGAAACAGCTTTGTGCATCTATCACTGTTTAAATAAAATACATGAGGAAGATCCAAGTAATATACAGTATTGTAATATAACACAAGGTGTCTACTGGTCTTACATTCCAAAAATCAGTGACTTTTTTGTGACTTTCGGGGCCCATTTCCTATCAAAATTGGTGACTTTTTAAAATTAAAAAGTATGTAACGTTAAATTAAAATTGGTTGGATAGAATCTTCTTCTCAGCACTTAATATTGGTAACCTACACAGCCTAAAATTCACAAACATGCTTTACAAACTCTGCCATGTCCTCCATCCCTCCACTTCCAACCACATCTCTTGGAAATGGCACTTGCCCAGCATCTTGAAAAAAAACGTAATCAGTGTTTGGCCTACACAAAGACTTTGTTCATTTTTTTATCAGAAACACTGTCAAGTTAATGAACAGTATCTACAACTACCGAGCCTTACAGAATGTAAAAACACGACGGCCTACTTGAAAATATTCACAAACAAATGCACAATTCACTGTAACCGTAATTAACAATGAATCCCTAAAACATCAGTAGTATGCAGCTCCAGCACAATGGACAGATATAAACACTCATTCTGGATATTGTCCTGGCATAACTGTCACAGAATATGGCTTATTTCCGCTAGGTTAAAACGTCATCTCAGAAGAAATGTTTGTACAAAAATCTCCAGCATACAACTTATTTCCGTTAGGTTAAAGAAATATCATTACTACCATAGGCGGGTGGTTTTGGGGGTTCAAGCTCCCTCCGAAATGTTGGATTTCCCTATCTATGTTATTATTTTTTACATTGCAAACGGTAGGATATACTACAAAAGCAACCAAATTGTGAATAATATATACACTAGACCCCCGATTTTACGAACCCTGGATTTAACGAAGGTAGCGATTCTACGAATACAATCTCAGGAACCCTAAAAAAAATGACAAAATTATATGACAAAAAAAATTGTAAGGAATTACGTTGACAATGAATAAAACGTACTGTATCTAATTCACGGCATTAATATATGAATTGTAGAGTTGCAGTTATTACTTGGTAAGTCACAATATTAAAAATAAAACAAAAATAGCGAAAATCCGTTAAAAAATGTGGCAGTGACAGTTTGAAAACCGCGCGCGCCGCCGCCTGTGCCAAGCCGGCCGGCCTGTCTCCAACTACAACGTATTAGGATCTATATTGAGGTCGTACTATAGACGCAAAGTTCCAGCGCATGCGCATATGCTCATCTAACTATAGTACAGCCTCCTTCTAGGCTGTTTCACGACGTCTTATATCTCTTTCGTCTCGCGCCGAATGAGTTTACTTTTTTACACGAACCCTATAAATAATAGCGTGATATTTTTCTTTATTGCGTTAACACCATATGTACTAAAAACAATTAACTTGGCGCATAATTTGCTTAAACAATGCGTTACTGCGTGTCGTGAAAAGTGTGTTTCACAAATGAGCACGATAATAACGCTACCTATTTACGAAGTGTAGAAACATTTGTCTACGGGTATGTCGAACTTGGAAAATAAATAGAAGTTCGTGTATTACGTAATCCCGGAACTCCTAATTTATTTTTACCGCATATACTGACTGTGAAAGTGATTATTTTCAATCACTTATACATGTAATTCACGACTATTTTAGGTAAGAACGTCACAAAATGGAGTTTTTGGAACGTCGGTATATGCTACGGTGCCGTTATCTATCTACCATCTTGTGAACGTTCGTACAGTTGCGCTATCTGTCCGCTCTGCACGCTACTAGTATCTACGTTCTCGTACAATTCATCAACAACATCGAGGGAATGTTTTTACGTTAAGTTATATAAAACTGCGCAATGAATAAATACATCCGCTTATTCCTTCTTTCTTTGGTGAATAATTTACAAGGGCATTTTACTAGTAAGGAATGCCTACTTTTTTTTTATTAAACGCTACGCAAATCGGGCTATTCGCTTGTGAGAAGGCACTCGTCAGCTCGGTTTTCTCATTTTTTTTTTAGGACAAAGGTCGATCATATCTATTGTTTAGCGGTGTTCTTTTGATCGTAAGATGTCTGCCTATTGATATAAATTTATATTTCAACTATCACTTGCTTTATTTTTCCGTTAAATGCTACGGGAGTCAGGCTATTCGCTCGAGAGAAGACACTCGGAATCTCGATTTTCTCATTTTTTGGGGACAAGGGTCGGTCATATCTACCGCTCAACAGTGTGACGTCTGGCTACTGATATGTTTACATTATTACGTTAATTTCCCGCAAAACGCTACGGAAGTCAGGGTCTAGAGACACTTTGCAGAAAAAAATGCCATTTTAAAATTTTCTGTTATGGGGGAGGAGGCAAAAATAAGCCACAATCGAATTTACGAAGGTAGCGATTTTACGAATGCGATGAGAGGTACCGTGAGTATTCATAAAATCGGGGGTCTAGTGTATTAATATTACATTTAGAGACGTCAAACACGGATGACATTGAAACATTTATGCGAGATGAGAGTTCAAAACCTTCTCTGAATACTATTCTTAGGTACATTCATATTACTACAGAGATATGACTGTACAAAAATGTACCAATATTGTTACGTCGGCCGTTTATTACAACTAATTAGAAATAATGTGACATTTCACAGAGCCTGCGCATAAAAAAAACAGGTGCTTTTATTTCGCATTTAAATGTGTGCAAAGACAATGAATGTGACACTATCGCCAAAATAGATGGAGGCGTACGAAAAAGTGAGAGTCAGTCTTGCAGTTACGGCAATATTATTTTATTGATACATCTTTCTACTTACAAAATTTTGAATCCTCACTTAAAAGAAAAATAGAAGGATAGATATGACGTGTCTCTCAATGCCAAAACAATTTTGAAAAACCAATGCAACAACTTTAAATGTTGCTGGCCTTGGAGGTTATATGATACTCGTACATAACATATAGTACACACACGCTTATTCTCATACATTCAATGCTGGTTGTTCTTGCAGGCAAGGTTAATTACTGTGTCAATGGTCCTACTGTACTCGTACGTAAACAAGAATTCTCGTGCGTATGACATTCATAAGACTGCCTGGCTGTTGATCAATATTCTTTCCTCCCATACTGACTAAGGAAACACCAGTCAGCAATGCAAGGCAGAAAGTGTTGGGAAAAAAAACATCAGAGCCATTATCTCTGTCCAAAGGAAGTAAATGTAAACAGATGCTTTCGCTGTGCCTGCAAATTAAATCAATTTTACGCATACAACAAAGAAAATCGGTGCCCTCATTCCTAATTCCAAGACTTTTTGGTGACTTCCATGACCCTACATCAAATTCCATGACTTTTTGGTGACTTCTGTGACTTCCGTGACCAGTAGACACCCTGTAACAGCAGCATTTACACAGGTCTAAGTGGACCAACTGTATATAGTTTCGTTAAAGCACTTGCTTTAAGTATTCAGAGAACCTGCATTGTACAATAGTGTAAGATATGTTGTTCTGTGTAGATACAATTAAAACATTAACATTTAAGAAACAGTACACCATTCTCTATGTTTACTTCTATCTTTTCTTACATTTTTAGAACGCATTTGCTATCCTTCCAGGTGCACAACAGGACAATTCTGACTATCAGTTGCAGAACAGAATATGTCCATTCTTATTTTGTAACTGTACAGAACAGTTTGTATCTGTTACACTAAATAAAATAGTACACCTACGTAAGGAGATTTTTACAATTTTTACATGATTTCATATTTGGAACATTTCAAACATTAGAGGTTTTTTGCATATCCTGAACATTTTGTTGTTTGTGACTTATCTCATATTACAAATCGGTGACAAATATCTTTGTTTCGGGGTAGTGATATTGTCGGAAGTTTATAATTTACAGCAACAAAATCAGTAATAGTAAGAGATTTAAAATTATTTCACAGTAGCTTAGTTTTACTTAGATTACATTCTTCAAACATCCGTTACCAAGAACATACAAAACTTAATGTAATAGCTACACAATAACTATTATTAACTTAATGTTTTGTAGAAGTGAGGATGTGTCCACGTTTAGCATTTAATAAACAAATTATTTATTAATCCTGAACATTACAGAGGAGACCATGGTAACGGGTGTTACATAATATTGGTAATGGGTGTTACAAGGGACTATTTTACTTGTGAAATATACCAATATTTACAATTACATGCCACATTGTTGAACTAGAAAACAAAATTAAACCAAGGAGCTGTAGGTCAAGCCTAGACCTCGCGCACATTGGATACGTTTTCATACAAAATTCAGTTGTCCGAAGACGCAAAACTACGTACGAACGATCCCAACTATTGAAAAGCAATGAAAGCGAGCACACTGCTGAAAAGTTAGTCGTGCATATACGTGTGTGCAGATCAGACGTCCGACACAATCCCATTCTGTTGGGATTTGAATGAACGAACGTACTACTAGCAAAGTTTATAAATATTATACAAGTAAGAAAATATTTGTGGGATCAAAGTGATAGTAAATAACACCTACGTGATGTTCAACGCACAGCATGGAAAGAAGTTGCTGAGAAAATGAATATGAAGGTGGGTTTATTCAAAAAATGTTACAACATGTAGACATATATAAACACATATACTTTTAGAATGCTTTGTTAGCGTGTATTAGCGCGCGATGAGAAATATACTTTCTAAGTGTCTCTTATGGCATGAGCTCTTGTTACACCTCTGTTTTCCCCTACATTAGCGAACCTTCTGTTTCTGTGAACATTGTGTGTCGACACTGTTTGTTGTGGCAAGTCATGACTGCCTTCTTTGTCAATTATAATATTATGAAGTAAACATGCACACTTCACAATATTGTCAGCCCTGTCAGGATTAACTTCAATTGTTTTGAATAATAACCTCCACTTCGCAGATAAAATACCAAATGTACATTCCACTACTTGTCTTACTGGAGTTAGGTGTTTATTGAAAATGTCTTCAACACTTGAGTTCCTTTGTGGATAAGGGCGCATTAGGTATGTCTTTAAAGGGTACGCCTCATCACCGACTAAGAAGTGAGGCAAAACAATATCAGTACCAGGTAATTGTTTCTCTGCTAGCACGTTAAGAGCCCTGTTATCCAACAAGTGTGACAGTTTAGAATGGGTAAAAATTCCCCCATCACTCTCCTTGCCGTAAGCACCAACATCGATAGCAATAAATCTGTAGTTCGCATCCACAACAGCTTGCAGCACTACTGAAAATAACTGTTTGTAATTTCGGTACATACTACAGGAATTTGGAGGTGCTTTAATCCGTATATGTTTGCCATTTATGCTCCCAGAAGAATTTGAAACATCCTATTTGCTCCAAAAGTCATTTGCAATGCAGATAATATCTGCATCTGTAGGAAACTTCATATTCATGTCGTGAAGTCTGTCCCAAATCACTTTGCATGTTTCATGGATAATGTTACCTATAGTATTATCAGATATTCGGAATAAATATGCAAGTATCTTGAACGATGACCCAGTTGCCAGGTACCTGAAACATAGTACATCATTGTTAAGTGGATGATCTCAAGAAGACGTGGAGAGGAATGAGGGATACATTTGAGATAACTTAAGAAAGTTACTACAACAAAGTCCAGACAAGAAGCCAACTCAGATAACGTAAGTGGTTGTATTTCAAAATGTTATTGTTCGTGAAACCTACAATGTCTCGAAAAGATTTGAAGGCAACATTCCAGAAATGCTCTACGAACCATATAGTGAAGACAACAGTGCAAATGCTAGTTCATTAAAAAACCCTTCGGATTTTCCTGTGGCACACAATACCAATGTGTCGCCTACACTACCCTATGCAGAAACCCCACCACAGACAAAGACATTTAAACCCCCACCGAAGAAAAAAGTTAAGAAATGTAGAGCAGGCGACATCTACAAAAAACTATTGCACACAGAGAAAAAAAATTACAATATTTTCAAGAAACACTAAACGATTCCGATTCTCAGTTTCTCATGAGTCTTGTACCATATTTAAAGGAGTTACCAAAACATCGTAAATTGATAGCACAGGCTAAGCTACAACAGGTTCTAACTGACGAACATAATTTGCTGACTTCAGATCCCTCACAATAGGTTTATTAGCCACATTACAGTGCACAGCTGTCATCAGCGACGGGTTCTAGTTCTAGTGATTCGTCACAATATAGTGTACAACCGTCAACACCTTCAATGGCTACTGATAATGGTAATGATGTGTCAAACTTTAGTGTGTAACAATCACGTTTCTTGCAGCAGAACTAACATCAAGAAAACCATGAACAACATTCCGCTACACCACGTGAACTGTCAGGCGGGGTTATATCACGCGCGGATTATGTTCTTCTTTACACTCCTAACAAATGACTAGAACTTGTACCTGCGACCACTGTTGGAACCTTAATGTTTACAAAATCAAACAGTAATCCCACAAAGTTGTAGTCCATTCATTAATGACATAAACATGTGTAATTTGCTAATATTGTTTTATTCTTATCTCAGTGTTACCACTAATCGTTCCTCAGGTGATAAGGTCTTGCAAAAATTGTTGTATTTTGCCAGGTCATGTCTCACTGCACTCAGGATATACTCAAATATCTCTTGTGTCATACGTAAATACCCATAAAACCGCTTCGGATTATTCTTTATATCGTCCCACATGTGATGAAATTCGCCTAATAAGTCACTTTTCAAGTTTATTACATTTACCAACTCTTTTTCTTTGACAAAGACGGTAAATTCTATGTCTCATCAACAGATTGTTATTTAAAAACAATATGTTATTCATTTTTCTAGCCTACGATACCGCTTCCAAATGTCGGACAAAACCGGAAACAGTGTGCGCATTCAATACGTACGATCATCCATACGCATCCAGTGTGCGCTTAGCCTTATGTATTCAATTTTCTGTTCGGTTTTGAATGGAGAAAATTATTTGTATTATGTAAATTCTACCCAAACAATAACTCTCACATATATTTTTACATTTTACTATTTAGACTTTACCATTAAGTACAATACAATAGTATATCTTTGAATAATTGTATTTTTAGTACGTTAGGCCTAATTATGAATGTGAAACATCCCCCAGGAATGACTTACTAAAGCGCAGGGTTTCAGTCAAAGAAAGTAATTAGTTTATTTGGTATCTGGATTTGTATTTTTTTTATCAGTCTTTCTTTTAGACCTTAGTACATTTTTCTAGAAGCCTTTTAATTGAAGTAGTCTTACTACTTGCTTCCAATTAATGTATTCTGGGTTTCATCCCTTGCAGGATCACTCCTGTTTTTGCACGTAGAAATTGTGGCAGACTTTGTTAGTCCGGGTTTTCTCATGGTTCTTCCGTTTCTTTCTGCCCTTGCATTCTGGTACTACTCCATATTCACACCATTCACTTTCCATTTGCTCTCAGGGACCGAAGTTGGTGCGATACCTAAAGCACCCGCCTCCTACCATAGCGCTCCGGGTTTGATTCCTGGTGGGATAGGTCCCCAAATTTTTGCTTATGGAAATCACGCCGTACGATGCAGCTTGTCAATGAGTTTTCTCAGGGATCTCCTGTTTTCCCCACCCCTTTATTCCAGCGCTGCTTCATACATCATGTTACCCCTCGCCAGCACTGAGGTGTTATACCAATTCCACAAATACAAGCAAGTCATCACTTCACAGTGTATAATACTAACATCTGAGTTGTGAAGACATCATAATCTTGACAAAAGTTGTGATTAAAGTTCAGCTTGATGAATCATATTCATCAGGACCATCAGGGATTAAGTGTAATCTCCATTACAAACATAGGTATTCAGGTTCAGACAATGAAGACAATTATGCCGGACCCCAATTTATAGAACCTTCTCCTACTGCAAATTAATGAGAAATACAGGCTGATATGTTTTTTTCTAGTAAAAGTTCCCAACTTGCAAAGTCTTCATAACTTAGAAGGGATCATGTATAGGTATGCAGCAACTAACTTCACAAGGAAACTTAGATGATAAAAAATTGTTTTTCAGTGATGATTTTTTAAATCTAATGGTCATTACAAAACTGACATAGATGAGGATAGGGATATTAAAAGACGTCGGACCCGTAAAAATTAAAAAATGTATACTTGGGCCAAACACTCAACAACATATTCACATCAGATAACATGTCATTTCCCCAACTGAAAAAAAATTAGGTCCCATAGCATAATCACCTATCAAAGTCACAAAATGGCAGTTGCCAAAATAATAAAAAATAATTAACTTGCAGAAACAAAATAATTCATATTAATTCATATTGATACTTCACGATGTGAGCTACTTCAAGACACTTTTCTAAACACAAAGCGACACATTTTTGTATTTTTTTAACAATTGAAGAAAATTAGTACATTTTTGGGTAACTTTTGACTTTGGACTACTGAAATTTTCAAAACTAAATTTTTTCAAACATGTCATAAAATGCATTGATACACTGACTTTCAGTTTTTGTAGTTTAAAATTCATTGGTTAATTACTTATTTTGTTATCTGCTACACCGCAATGGCCAGTTTGTGACTTTCATGAGTGATTATGAAAAAACTATGGAGCCTAATTTATATTTTTATTTGGGGAAATCATGTGTTATCTAAGGTGCAAAAGTTGAACAGTGTTTGGCACAAATATAAAACAAAATTAAATTTTACGGGTCTAACACCCTTAAATATATACATTTAGATCAAGGGATTGGGAAACTACCAAACCCAGATGTAAAACCAAAGGGTGGTTTTCACAATTTTGTACAAATTGAAGTAACAAAAGCAAGTATGTGTTGAAAAGTAAGTAGACAGTTATCCTAAGTTAGACAATCTTGAGTTCTAACATCTATGTTATCTATTGAAAAAGTGTGCAAAGTTATCCACATCCAAGGTTACAATAATTCACAAAAAGCATATTATATATAAATTTCCCAGCGCGACATAGAGGGTGAAAAATTATTACCACCAGTTTTTTTTTGTGTAGTTGAATCTGTTTTGCGATGTGCTTCTATAACAAGCAAGTGATAAGTACTGAACCCAAATGGTATCTAAACTACTAAATTTTGAAGAAATATTGTTGTTTTTACTATAGTAATTATTTTTATCACCTCACGTATTTCAGATCCATAACACCCATTACTATGCTCGTAACAACTTAAAATTTCATCTACAAACAAAGTCTTTAGATCAATGCAAAGCCAATTATCTTGGCTTGCAGTCTTAATTTAGAGTATGATGGAGAAGGGGAAGGGCAAGAAATGGGGAAAATTATTTGAGTATCTTAGAAAGGTGATGGGTGGAGGGGAGGGGATCCCAACTTTGAGAGGAACAGACGGAAGGGCTGCCACAGATGACAGGGAAAAGGCTGAACTGTTGCAGGCACGATACATGTCAGTGTATGAGGCAAAGGACAACTGGAGTGGATCATCTATACCAGGAGTCAAGAGGGTTAATAACATGTTTTGTGTGAAAGGTGGTGATATAGAAAGGGTGATTAAGAAATTCATATTGAGGAGCAAAAATGCAGTAGGGCATATTGTACGATGGTTCTTCCAGTATTGGAACATGATGCCGCGGAGTGGGATCCGTACATGGAGGTGGAGGTGCAGGAGCTGGAGAAGGTGCAGAGAAGGGCAGCGAGGTGGGTGACGAATAAATGGAAAGGGCCGGTTCAGGCTGGTAAGGAGGAAAGGAACTTTAGGCATAGTGTGATGATGAAGGAATCGGGATGGAGGCAGTTGAGGGACAGGACGAGGGTGGAAAGGCTCATAAGTTGTACAGGATGATGAATGGGAAGGAGGGATGGAGAAGTTTGGCCTGCCAATTAACTAAAGGAACATTTAAGGGTAAAGGTAGCAACAGTGAGAAAATGCAGAGGGTGTGGAGGAGAACAGAGAGGGGTAGACAGTCAATGGTGATGACGGTGAGGGAGTGGAATGCACTGCGGGAGGAGTAGGTGACCGTGAGGGGGGTTGGAAGGTTCAGGAAGGGACTGGAGGACTGGCACAGTGGGGATTGGGAGAAATCTGCTCGCCACAGGGCGTTAGCCTAATTTCGAATATAAAACTTATAATTATTAAATAAATTGTAAAGATACTAATTCTGTATGTCAGATGCTTGATGCAACAAACTCATTAATTCATGACTGGACTGCTGCAAATATACTGTGTTTAAATAAGCAAAAACTCAAAATATTTAATCAAAAATTAGAAGAATTTTATGGGTTTCGAACTGTAAATAGTAACAAAAATACACGATGCAAGAATAATTGTAATCTCTTTGTAACACACAAATACAAAACATAGCACAGTTCTGAGCCTTAAATGGAATGGCACCAAGCTGTGGAATAAGTTGCCAAAAGAAATATGAATTCTAAATGAAAGACATTTCAGAATGGCCCTTAGGAAATGTATTAAATCAGACAACAGTCCCTTTGCCAACATTTAGTAAAAAAAATTATAATAAATAAGACATTTGTGTCTTTAAAGTATTATTCTTGTAAATATAAGTTATGTCTATGAATGCTTCTTGTGTCCTTTTTCTTTCGTGCAAATATTGTAAGTCCAAAAATCTCTTTATCAATTGCTTAAGTCTGTTCAACATACGCAATTGTAAATACTGTCTCATGTTATTAATTTTGACATTTTCTGTATTGACAAAATGTTAATGTACTTTCATTGCTATAACAGTACTAATGTATTCAGGATGGTGTATGTACACACTTTATCTATATATATAAAAATGAAAGGTGACTGATTGACTGACTGACTGACATATCAAACTGCAGCCCAAACCACTGGACCTAGAATCGTGAAATTTTTTGTGGGGGTTCCCTTCAGGTCGTAGGCGAGCACTAAGAAGAGATTTTTCGAAATTCGACCTCTAAGGGGGTGAAAAGGGGTGAAATGTGTTTCCGAAGAAACGTCGATAGAGCTCGAACCCGACGGCCTATCATC
>PNEQ01100360.1:0-12012 GCA_003012365.1 Medauroidea extradentata | reverse complement strand
GCTCTGGTGATGGAGAGGGGAAAGGAGGGGGAAGTGCAATGACAGTTCAAGGTCATGTGATGAGCTGGGACAGGTTCAAACACGTGCAGCAGCTCTGCTGTGGAGAAGGAGAAAGGAGGGGAAGTGCAATGACCGTTCAAGGTCATGTGATGCAGGAAGAGAAGCTGGGACAAGTTCTGACAGGTGCAGCAGTAATGGTTTGAGAAGTGTGGAAAGGAGGGGAGAGGGGAAGGTACTGTAGATAACTGCATGGTTATACAAAACTATAGTCAGTTCCCTGCTGGATGCTGAAGAGGTCGGATGCTGTCCGTCATGTCTGGGAGATGTGCAAGTAAGCGTCATAATTAATTACTGAATTTATCGGTTAAATCGATCGGGTATGGATTCGAGAATGTAGGATAATTGATCGTTTGAATCGAAAATTATTAATTGTTTGTATTGATCGGTTATCGATCGGGTATTGTTAAATAATAAATAATAACGATTGATTTTACATTTTTAGTTATTAAAAATATTAGGGGTTATGTATACACGTATACTGCATACCTTGTGAACCTTATTTAAAGTACAACACTAGAATGAAATAATCGATTACTCGAATATGTCGACGACAGCAGTGCCCCTATCAGACAACTCGGGAACAACAAGATGTCGGCATTAGCCGTATCTACAATGTCGAGCCGAAGGTTGCCGAGCATGGCCGAAGATTGCCGAAGGTTAACGAGCTTGGCCGAGCATACCCAATGTATTTTTTAACTAAATAATTGTTATATAAAATATTTTAAAATATTTTATTTTTATTAAATAGTTTTTAAAAAGATATTTTATTTTTTTTAATTTTTCGAATCTGACATAATTCAAGATGGCGGGCGGAAACAAGATGGCAGGCGGAAACAAGATGGCGGCCGGAAACAAGATGGCGTCGGGGTGTCGGGTTACAGGGGTCAAAGGTCACGAGGTCAAGGTCACCCTCACACCCTCAGCCGCCAGCCGCTGTCCCCGGATCGGCTATTTCCTTCTACTAATGTCTACTAAACAGTTTTTTCAACCTCTTATGTCTGAAAACTACTCACGGGATTCGTCTGAAACTACTCTAGAGTCATGCAATGAACTTTGCTTATATCTTTCCACCAATAAAATATAGAATCACTCCCTTTCAGTCAATGTATTGCGGTAGAGGTGATTTGAACTTAACATCTATGTCTTAAGCGTTGGTGAGGGAGGACATGAGGTGAGTATGGAGCAGTACCGAAATTAAATGGTGGAGGAAGCGGGAGATTCTAGAGAAAACCCGCCGACCAGAGGCATCGTCCGGCGTGACTCTCACATGCGAGAATTCGGGAACCCACCCCGCCGGGAATCGAACCTGGGTCGCCTAGGTGGATGGCGAGAGGGTGGACCCCTCGACCACCGTGGCCCCTTCTCGCGGTAGAGGCGAGAGCGCACCAGATGAGCCGTTAAACATCGCACTTAGCGAAGTGCCTCACTCAGACCAATCTACGGTCATCGTGTCACACATATTATTTCTTACACGAAATGTATCCACACAAAGAACATACACTTGGGAAAATCATTCTATAATATTGAAACTGCAGACTGCTGTTATTTAAAAATAATACCTCGCTTATTTGTAAAACACAAAGCTGGAAGCAAGTGATTGCCTTACTACAAGTATCCACAAATATAATGCAGGGCCACCGCTCAAAGTAGCGGAGAAAAAACCATTACAAAAACACTCCTTGCCAGTTTAGCGTCCATCGATAGAGGCGATGCGTTGATTATCGATTATGGCATATTGACACTTGTCCTGTCTCCTCTCTTAAAACAAGGAGAATTACATCCAAATCGTAGTTCTGTTACACAATAACTGTGTATTTCTGATTTGATAACCTCTTTTCTCTTCATTCACAAATTAAGGTATTTTTAACCTCTGACGCAAAAGGTCGGTGGAAGGGGGGGTTATAAGTTCAGCGGCTATGTCTGTTTGACTTTCTGCCTCGTTGTGGGTATGTTTGAGGTTTCGTAGGTTTAAACCATGTGGGTAAATTTCAAAGGTTTATTTCTACCCTTAATTTCAAACAATTATTTTATAGCAATTATTCGACCTTTTTAAAGAAGGCAAATTAATTAATAATCAATGCTTTATACATAATCGAAAATCCGACCTTTAACTACACAGTTAAAATACTAAAACGTTTCGAAAAATTTTAGTTTGTGTTTATATTCAGTATTTTTTTTTTTCCAAATTATGGTAAGTGTGCTACTATGGGAACACAGCCGTCTAGCTCGTTACAGGCTGCGTGACTCGTCTCTGTGATGTGCTATGAGCTGTCATGTCAGGCTGGAAGAAGTGGCACCACTGCATGTAGACTAGTGCCGGTGGTGACCATAGAAGCAGTAACCATTAGAAGCAAGATTGCCACATGGCTCTGTACTGTCCTCCTTATACAACATCTATACAGCCGATATTCCACATAACAACATCTGCTCCGTACAAATGTACGCGGACTACACTGTGGTATATATGCTCACGATAAGATCCTGCCCTATGTCACTTTATACACACAAATCCAACTGAAGGAGCCACAAAGTAAATATTTCAGGTATTGGTCACATATTATATATAAGAATTGCCAAATATAATAAAATTATATCTGCGGCAACTGTATTTTAAACACGTAAACACTTGTTTATAGCACGCAGAAGTGCCACCGCCCGTTTATAATCACTGACATATGCCTCAGCGTGGGGAAGGTACAAATCCCGTTCAGGATTCTTGTCCTCCCAATGGCTTATCATACGTAGAGTCAAGGTTGGGGTCGGCTAGCTCGTCCCGCCTTGCTGTCTATCATATATAACCAGTTACAATAGGCGGCGACCTCCGATCATAACTAAGCGACTCCCGAGTTTCCCCGAGAGCCCTTTGTAGCGTATAGTTTATCTCCAGCTCCCAGCCTGCGAGGGGAGTGACAGGGGAAGGACTATTGGTTCTGCTCCCTCCCTCTGCTCTAATAACGTAATTATGAAAATACAGGTCCTGTAAATCACACGAGTCCCCGAGAGAATCAGGGACAAATTTATGTTTTAAAATAGGAAGTTAAAGTGAATTATTCCATACATCATGTAGGCTATATGACAGGGCGTTTCCTGGACGGAAATCCCTGGAATTTACTATTAATGGTGCTTATATGTATTGTGTTTTGTGTGTTTAGTATGCTAAGTATAGACATAGATACTATATGTTAAAATATAATTCAATTAAATTATGATAAAGTATTAATATATTGCAGTATTGTTTTGTGAGCCTGTCTACACAAAATCGCAGTTTTTTTTTTAAACATATAATATTGTAGTCTTCAGAGTGGTGTTTTCTGACAGTTATATGACGGAATTATCAGCCAGTAAATGATTGCGAACGGGCTCTATATAAATATTTACCGTCCTGGTATAGAAGGAAGGCTGCCTCGTCCCAGTATTAACAGTTCATAACCCCATGTAAGGAAAAGTTATGTAAACAGCCATTTGATATTTGCCTTTGTCGGCACAAACTGCCTTAAAGAACTCCATTTTACTATCTTGTTTTACAAAATGTTTACACTAAATTATTTAACTTAATTTTTCTACCTTTCTAAATGAGACTGATTATTATATTTTTATTTATTTTTAAATAAACAGATAAACTAGATCTAAATTGATGTCTTTCTTTTCAGAATATAATGTATCCCCTATATTTGCTTGGTCTATTGTTAATTATATTTTAGTATTAACCTATCGAAGGTTTACCAAATTACTAGTGACAGGAACGTGGTCCTATTTAAGGACTACATAAACATAGATCCCCGGATTTTCTAGAATATCTGCCTCTCGCAGATATAAGCGAGTTGTAGTGTAAGCTCCTAACCGCCCTATTTTTTTTTTGTTTAAGGTAACGCAGCTGAGTTGAGCTACGACGTTTAGCCTGTAGATGTGTTTTAGGTTAGGTTCACTTCCTTGAAGAAGTACTATGTAGTTTGTCACAGGCCTCTTGGTGGACTCCCCCATAGTTGTTTGCTGGTTAGTGTAATTAGTTGTTTTGAGGTTAGTTTCAGTAGGGGCCTACGACAGATGGGCATTTGTTTTATTTAGGCTGGGGCACGGTCGTAGAAGAACAGGTCTGGACACTCGCCTATCTAACCATGTATTTTGCTTGGCCCCCTTGTTGTTTGGCTGTAGTTCGTCAAGTTACCGAGAATGCCGTACTTTTTGGCGCTGTTTTCCGGGCGGTCGGACGCAAACGACTTCCACTTTTATCCATTGTTAAATTGATAAAGTAAATAAAGATTGCTGGAGCTTTTTCTTAAAATTGTGAGCGAAGAAAGTACTTCATATATTGATAAAAAATACGTTTTGATAAATTGTTTATCTTAGCGGAAAGGAAGTGGGCGGAGTTTAGTCCGACCACCGTAAAATCAGCGCCAATAAAACACAATATTCTCGGTAACTTGATGAACTACAGCCAAACAACAAGGTGGTCAAATATTCAGGCGAGTGTCCAGACTTGTTCTTCTACGACCTTGGGCTGGGGTGGTTAGATGTTTGTAGTTTGTGTTGTGTGTTGTCAGAGTCGGTCGTGGTCTGTTAAGTGACGACAGCTCTGGCAGTTGAAGTTCATGGTTAGGTTAGTTTTTGGTTATTTACCAGTACCACCCTGCCTAATTATTAAACAGAAAGCAATTGTAAAGAAAGTCTGTTTATGTATTCTGGTGGCGTAGTTTGATTGTTGTTTACATCACCAGAGGCTAGTGATTGCATAATTGGTTATACCTTGAGGTGTAAGTGAGAACTATTTACTTACAACTTCACTTTTACTGCAGATTATATTTTTTTGACAGTAGTAACCTGCACTCACAACAATGTACAATAAGGCAGTGTCTATTGTAAGATTATAGAAAGTTTAGAGATAGACAAAGTTGAGTATGTGTGTCAGCTAAACCACGCTTGTTGTACGAAGCTTCGTCCATGTGCTTTAGAAGCCACACATTTAACCACAGTCTCCTTCTCTCACAATAATATAGACTAAGGCAGTAAATATTGTAAGACTGTCTCTATAGACAGCCAAGGTTGAACATGTGATTCATAAACGTAGTGCTGGTTGTAGGATGATTCGTCCTTACTCTCTAGTACCCAGACATATAACCGTATTCACCTGCTTTCACAACAATTTACACATAGTGATTATAGTAATATTACAGAAAATTTCTTGAGATTGATAAGTATGAACCTGAGTTTCATCAACCCAACGATGGTTGTATGTACACTCGTCCTCACTCTGTAAATGCAAGACATATAAATATAGTAACTTGCTGTCTTTACAATTACTGACGGAGTGTCAAATGTAAGATTATATTAATTCTATAGAGATTGCTAAGGGTGAGACTTTTTTCCAGAAACACCGTGCTGTTCTAACGATGGATGGACCTCACTCAGTATAAGCAGCAGATATAACCATACTCACTTGCTCATACAACAATGACAAAGGGTACGCCTAATAAATGATTACAGAAATATTTTAGAGAATGCTAACTCTGAACAATGGTTCCAGCAACAGCTTGCTGGTAGTATGTAGCCTTTACCTCACTATGTAGTAACCAGATATATTACTAAATTATTTGCTCTTAACTCAAAGACACTGAGACAGTGTCTATTTTAAGATTACAGTAAGTATAGTAATATAAATATCTATGTGTGAACCTGAGATCAATAAACCCATGCTGGTAGTATGTAGTATTGTCCTCTCTTTGTAGACCAGACTTCTAACTTAAGTTTCCTGATAATTTAACAATGTACACAGAGGCATTGTATAGATTTGAGATAAAAGTGAGATTCTAGTGCTAACCTAGACAGAACCTGAGTTTCCGCAATACCATGCTGGTTGTACGAAGCTTCGTCCTTAATCTGTGGGTCCAGACTTATAAATATAGTCACCTGTGCTTACGAAATTGCAGACTGATGCAGTGTCTATTTAAGATTATAATAATACACTAGAGACAGGAATGGTTAATCATATGTTTCAGCAACTCCATGCTGGTTGTGTGCCGCCATGTTTGTTCCAATGTCTACATCGCTGTCTGCTAGAGTGCTCTAGTATCGCTCTTGATGCAAGGTCGAAGTTGCTTGTGTTTGTATATGAGAGAATAGACTTTATGATTTTATTTTTTAGCAAGTTTAACATATTCAGTTCGCCGTGTGTTGGTTTCGAACTTGAAAACTTTGTGTTACCAGATATGTGCCCTAGCCCACAGAGCTACGAGTACATCGACGACAGGACAATGTTAAATAGTGTATATATAAAATGAACATTTTGTAGCAGATAGTAGTTCACATTAAATTTATTTACATTTAAATATTTAGCATACCTATGTCTTATTAATTTTATATATGTTGAATAGTATTAACTATTTTTATCTTACGCAACATCAAAGCGTGCAATTGAATAATTTTTATATGATTCAAAATAAATGCATGCATGAAACCTCAAAGCGGGCAGTTCAATCATTTTCATCTCCATGGAAAAGTTACTGATTTTATCAGAATGTCCAATATTCTCGTGCACAGACGAGCGAAATGACACTTGATGTAGCAGAATAAACTTCCAGAAATTTTAGCTTCCTCTTCACTGGCAGACTCGTCATTATATGTTGCCTCTTCCATCTTGACTGATAATTAAGAATTACCTTCACTGGCATATTTTTACTCTTTTTCTCTTTTGTAATAACTCGTTAGTAAAAAAAAGGCCGTTCTGAAATTTATTTCTTGCAAGAGTATTTCTCTGTACACAGGACACAAATGAGAAACACAGCCAACCTTAACACAAGTGAAGTTATGTTATGTTGTAATCCATCACATTTATCCGAAACTACACATTTAGGCGTCTCAACACCTGATTTCAATTGGTCCAGAGTTAGTGGTAGTGGCAAAAAATGGTTTGCACAAATTAACTGAACATTTATCACTTTCACATGCAAAACAAGCTGTAACATTGCTGGTAGTCCTTGGTGAAAAGGGGTTAAATGTTACATGGAAATGTTTGTCATCTATACATAATTTCAAAATATGTTCTGTTCATAATATCACCACCGTCTTTTTCACTTTCAAATTCAATTTCATAAAGTACACATTGTTTGCTGGGGACCACGTATGCCCAGGGCACGATAATCGGACGAGACAGAGCTTCCTCCTTGGTAGGGTCAAGTCGTAGAACTGATTTATAGTCTTGAACATCATTGAAGTCTTCAGAGTCACTAAAGGCATTATTGTTGCGAACCTCTATTTCTCTACGCTTCTTGTAAACCTCTCGTTTGATACGTGAAAACAGATAACTTTCGACTCCATATGACGAGTCAGGCCACTCGTACATGACGATGAGAAAACAGTAAAGAGTAATATGTTGGCTATGACAAATACACTTCACCTATCAAAGGCGTGCATGGAGACATCCAGTGAACCTTCCCTTTCTTCAAAATGGTAGTGTGAGACCAGCCACCGCACCTTTCCAACCAGCGAATAACTTCTTCTCCGCTACGTTTCAGTTCGCAGGATATACAACTCTCACTGTTTCGTTGGATGATTACCTCCCCTTTAGTTTAATTAATGAGCTCTTCAGTTGTGGATAGTAGCTTGCTGTCTGGTCGGAGATGGAAAACAGGGCAGTCGTCAAAGTTGCAGGGAATAGGCACCACACTAACCACACCTTCGTTGTTGACGCACAGAAAGCGTTCAAGCCAATTGCAAAATTCTAGTCGATCTAGAAGACCAGCAGACATTTAGTTCACCCGTCGAAAACCAACTTCTGCCTCGACGTAGGTGTGAAACTCTTCTTGTCGAAATCTGTCATCCATTGTGTTATGTGAACAAGCAGCGACTGAGAAGCATCCCGTCTGGGACTGATATTTATTATCTATGTTGATATCACATTAGCTGGCATCACCATCATTGTCGTCATCCAAACACCACAGTTGTAACGATAGCACACTCAGGTGGGATCAGGTCAGATCCTGCACACATGACTCGCAGATGTGTTCAGGCTTGACGAACTATGCGTTCAAGTAGCGAAGCGGAGGACACTTGAATGTAGTTTGCAAGTCGATAATGTTTACAGTTTCATTACAATAAATGCTAAGCCATTTTTTCTGCTCCACCCCATCAACAAAGACGACTTATTGATCACCTATAATATCAGTTGAATCATCTTTAATTTTCTTATAATCTTCATGTCCGTCTTCCCAGTGTATACCATGATAATTTATTGTAAGCCATCTATTGGTGCATTTACTCTTTTAATCCAGCAATTCCCAGTGAAATGGTGGCAGAAATCTATGTGTTGTCACTTTTCTATCATGGTAGGCAATGCTAACCTCTTTAAGAATAAATCCAAGTTGAGACTGGAAGCCCTGGATATTGGCGAACATGATGATGGCCAAGATCGAACTGAGCTTAAGTTAGTATTTTCACCATTTTATTCCTTGCATTGTAGGTAGCCAAACTGTCGTGGATAATGAGAGCGTAGGCCTGTGTACTGGCAGGTATATTCTCTGCTGCTGTCATTTCAATGCGACAGTCTATTACACCAGTGTTTATTCGATCGTATTGTTTACTTACATCAAATACAAGCAGTGGAGCACTGTTCATAAAATCATCTGGTTCGAGTGTAGTCGATGCTTCGTGACCATAGTATGATTTCTGGAAACCAGCAAACATTTGATATGCCAACATGAAAGAACCATTACTGAAATTCGTGTTGAGGTCCACGTTTGGAAAACTTTCAGAGTTCAAATAAACTTTGGCATTCCTTATATTGATATGATCGAACTTTGAGCGATCTACATTTGCAGTATTCTGTCTGGTCTGGAATGCTAGAATTATGTAGCGTGGTTTTTCTGTTGCAAATGATGATTTAACATTCCGATTTACATTTTGAGACGGTGCAAGTGCTGGAAAAGTTTTCAAACTCTACGAGCGAAAAGCCACATCTATATTCCTTTCTTTCTCGACAAACATGAGTAGATTTATTCTCTCTTTCATCTTTATTTGGACATGCGGCAGCAGCCACTCTATCGAATGTATAGAGAGTGTCACAACCGTAAGGTTTTCTGCAGTATCCGGTAAAGCATTTGTCTGAGTATTGGCTAAAATTATGACCGACTCTTGTTTAGAATTCACTATTATACGTTTATAATCCTTGGCGAATTCTAGCAGCGAGGAAAGACGTACACAAATTATAATCTTCCATCTTCGTACACATGAACTTTATAAATTGGTTCTATTCCCCATCCAGCCATTTTTCTGCCGGTAGTTGGTTCTGTGTTAGAGAAAGGTAGTTCTTCATAATAGCAGTAATACCTACATCTCTTGTCTGATCAACTTCTACACCATTCATTTCATAAGCTATTTTATTAATCATGTGAAATACTCCATTTCTAATTATCGTCGTAGTTACAGGCACATCATTTCCTGCCTTGGTATAGTACCTCAAGTATGAGTTGCATGGTAAAGTACAAATGTCTTGGTTTCGCACTGGTATTCGAACCTCAGATGACAGCTGGTATGGTCCAGGCAGGTATGGCGAATAAGCATGGAATTCAGTCTTTGTAATGGAATCCTCCTAACTAATGGGCTTGTCCACATTCAAAATTTCTGCTTCCATTCTTCTTGACTTTGAAGCCTGGACTCTTCATGAACACGATATGTTTGCATGTTAACACGATGGATGCTCGCGACAAACTGACCTTTAGCTTAGTGGGCAGACTTGATTTTTTTATTTTTTTTCTAAAACTCAAGCCCATCTTTCTTCAAATGCAAGCATAATGTAATTTCTTCGTTTCTGAAATTAATCAGTTCATTATTCTGGTCGACTATACGAACAATAATTTCCTGCATGTACTTCTCTATGATTGGCGCATAAATAAGATTTTTTGGAACTTCTACCAGCTTGAAGCGTGACGTAATAGTCGCTGCAAACTCCTGTAGTGTATGGTTCGGTTTACCATTTATATATGAGCCTGTTACAAGATTGCAGTTTACTCTTATAACATTCACCGGCAAAATGTTTACAGGTGTATTTTTCCACTCTCATACACCTCGTTTTCGAAACCTAGCAAGGATGCTAGAGTATCGTTCTTGGTGAAGTCAATATTGTTGCTGCACAACATTCCATTTTTCAGAGTTTTTGGATTTCCTCGTAAAACAAAAGTTACGTCAGTACCTAAAGCTTGCTTGATTTCATACAATCCTGTTGGTACTCTAACCTCTGAAGTGATGCCATTTTTATGTAGCGAAATTTGCAGTTTGAACTGTCCACATTAGGTACAGAGAAATAAGTTTGGAAATCTGTCAGTGCCACTGATCACGGACCTTTAAAGTCCAGAGCTGGAAAATGTATGGAGCGCAGATCTGAGCTCTTGCACATAAAGATCAACGTTATGGACATTACTGATGCAAAGTAGAGCTTGTGCCAGCATTTATTAATCACTAACTAAAAATTGATGACATAAATGACCACAGTTCCACTGGGTAGGTAATTGCTCGTTAAAATAATTATAACTTAGTTCCATCCCCTGAAAATATTTGCTCATTTCTATGGTTGCCGACGATGGTTTCCAAAACTGTCGTAATAATCAACATTGTTTCCATATTTTTTGTAAGATACCCAGTGAGTTCCTCGTCCATTAGCTGAATCAAAGTTTATAATTCCACATTCGTTGCTTCTAGGTTTTAATGGTAAATTGTCTCTCATAAAAACTCCTCTGAAATTTGGTATTTGTAATTTTCTAGCAGACTTTAGTAAAATTTACATTTGTTAGGGTTTTGTCGCGTAGCATATTTAAGATTGCATCCTTCTCTTTCTGGTTCCCTTCTTCCGACTTTCTTCGCCCACAGGATAAGGTCTAAGGTAAAGTTCTTTCCCATTTTTGACCCTAGTTCAAAAGCTTCCATTTGCTTGTTGTGACGTTGAAGTGCTTCCAACTGCTTGTCTTGATTTTACGATGAATTCACTGCTTTAGCAATACCACTAACTCCACCAATCAGACCACCTAGTGCCGCCAAGCCGAGTAAAAGAAATGGCAGGAAGTCTCCTTGTTTCTTGTTCACCTTCTTCTTCTTACGAGTAATCTTTTTCATCTGATTGATTATATTTTTATCAAAATGTGTGGATGCAGGATTAGATTTAATTAGAGTGTTTGTCGGTGAGGATTAACTGCACTTTATTCGTAAGCCCATTCCTCGCTTGACTTGAGTCTTCATGATCTTGGATACTCCCCAAGCAGCTATTCGCTCATCAAACTTTAAATCTTTAGATTTAGCAATCTTCTTTGCCTTGTCAGCGAGGACAGGATCAATAGCGAGTCTATCTTCTAGCTTATTACTATTAGCATAAGCTATGTCGTGCTCCTTGCACGCCTCGTCCAATCTGTTAACTCCAATGTCACCATGCTCGGGCCTCTACTTTAGCTTCGTTCCTGGCCCACAGAACCAATATCCAGGAATATGTGATTCGAAGGGTAAATGATTTATAAGAGTATTCACCAGTCCTCTTCTACTCTTGACCTTACTCCTACGAGACTTCACGATAAACTGAGTTAAAAATAATTAGGTACCTGTTTTTATATATTTTGTTCAGTATCATTCTAGCCTGCGAACAGTACAGTTCTTAATGATGCACCTCTGCTGTCGCTTCTGTGGTGAAGTATTTTCAGTAATGCATAATGTGTTCCGTCATGAAGAAACTTCATTTGAGATGAAAACTTCAAGAATTAAATTGCAGTGTGAAGTTCACTAACATCAATTTACTCGAAGATATGCTACAAAGAGACATTCTAAGTTTATTGGTATCGGATCTCTACAACCTCATCTACAGCAAGAACCTCAACCACAACCTCAGTGGAAATCAGAAATATTTTCTATGAATGCTCCACACACATTTTGCGCTTTATACATGCTCCATATGCTCCACAATCTGCTCCCTATGCTCCACAA
>PNEQ01100359.1:0-12012 GCA_003012365.1 Medauroidea extradentata | reverse complement strand
ATATAAACACTGTAACACGCCAAATTTTGCTTTTAAAACACTCGCTGCACATTGTTTACATGCTTTCTTATGGAAAAAACGTATTTGTTTTGGGTCAACCTACTACTAGCGCCGTTAGTTCGCAAGCCGCCGCGAGCTTCAGTAAGCGAGTCAAAAATATTAGGAAGTTGCCAGACCTAACTTATATGACCCTGGTCCGAGCTGTCACGAGGTCGCGAGACTCATGGTAGACAACTTAACCGAAAAGTTATTGTAATTGAAAATGTGTATTACTATAAATAAATAAAAATATAATATATATGCAATAAATGTTTGACACGCTAGTATCATTAACCACCAAACATTGTATTTATATGACACATAATGTTTATTTTGTAATGTTGTCGGTGCATGATGCCCTTCAAATTAGTGGCCCTAGCCGCCCTATTTCTGTGTCCACCCCCTGCAAAACAGGTCCTCAAATGCGCCATCTAAACATCCCACCCCCTGGTCCACATGTCGGACTCATTGGGGCTTATTCATCATGGAGGTATTAGTCTATGGAGTAGAAGCCTTTGAGCAAATTTGAAGCCGGCCAACAGACGATGTTTAAAGACAAGGATAGAGCTAGTGGTGGCAAAAACATGTAAATATAGCATTGAGCTGAATGAAAATGTTTTAGTTTTTTGTTAACTACACATTATGGTGAAAGTTTGTGCAGTTCTTGGCCTTACAAACATATTCGATCGTTGCGGAGGATTATCTTTTAACAGGTAAGAAAATTTTATTTATATTCATCCAGTTTATAGAGTACATACACACAGCGAGAGCTAATTAGGTTTTTTTTATATTTCTGAAGCAATTGTAAACTGTTGTGTACGATTCAAATAGAAAATTTGCGCGAATTTTTGTAAAAAATTACATAATTACATTGCTTTATGCTATTGTTTTGCCACCCAAAATATGGCGACTCGTGAAAAATAACGTCCTGCGCATGCGCAGTTCGAAAATGTTCGAAAATGATCGGCTTCACATGATAACTATTGAAATGTACGGCTGCTGCCACTCCATAGACTAATACCTCCATGTTATTCATAGTCGTTTTTGACCCGGACTAGTGCGGGATTATCGTCGGACTAATTGTTGTCTTATTCATAGACGCGGACTATATTTAGTCCGGCGTTACTTGGCGTTTATGAATAAGGTAACACTTGGTCCGGACTATAGGACCAACCCTGGACTAACTGGCACAAGATGATCTCTGGATCATCTCGGAACTATCTCACGACTATGAATAAGGCCCATTATGTACTTGTTTGCCCAGCGAATTTTGTACTGTTGCAACTCCGTTTCCGTGCCTGAAACTGAACTGCTGTGAACAGTTCCGACACCCTTCCTTATATATCAGTTATGTATTAAATCGTGCAATTTTCTTCATACGCTAATTATAGTTATACAAGTTTCTTCACTTGTGCAGTTATAACAGTATAACCTTACTTTTGCGTGCGTGCGAACGTATCTATTTCAACCAATTTTAATTTTTCTACCCGGCTCTGACAAACGTAAAACATTTTGTTTTGGGATGGGGAAAAGTGCCAGGAATCAGCATAAAATAAGGTTGCTGATTGTTTTATTTAATTGTCAGTACGCAAAACACTTGAATTTTTCTTTCAATTGTATGAGAACAGCACCATGAACCTTCAAGCACGCAGCCAGACGGCCAGACCCAATGGGTCCGCCGGAACCGGTACCAGGAACCAGTTCCGAAGAGCTGGAATTGGTTTTGGACCCAGGTCCCAAAAATATCCGGACCTACATACCTATAGTGTGGAAGTCAAATACTGTAAATAGGAATACCGGACACTACTGTCGTTTTGCATGGGAAAGCCTGGCAACCACCGACACTAGCGCTCCTCGCGTGAGATGTTGTTTCTAGTGGCGGGAATGGACACCATTATTTATGTCCTCACACGAAAACATTGGTTTCAAACAAATGTTTGTTTTGAAAGTTTAACATTGGAAACTCTATTTGGAATCCCGACGTATTTTTGTAGTTACATTAAAAAATACAAATACTTTCGTTTAGACCTAAATAATGTCAAACAAGAGTGCGGCAGGACTTCTCTCGTAAACTAATAACGTCGGAGACGAAATAATTTAATGCATGTAGCGGGAAAATACATTTGTGCTGGGCCTTGTGACTTGTATAGAATGCATCCTTACGAAATAATTTTGTAAGGGGCGGAGATTGTTACAACTTAGGACGTTATAATATTGTTGCGAGCCGCGACTGTTTGGCTGGACGTTGTAGTACGATACTGTGGTGGCGGAGCTAGGACACCCCTCTTCCCATCCACTCCCTGGTGCCGTGGTTGTCGAGCAAAGCGGCGAAATACAATACAGTGGCGGCAGCACTAAAAGACCCCTTCGGGTGCTGCGTGGATTGTATTACTCCATGATAAAAACCTGCACGCCGCTGTAATCGGAGAGCAGTGTAAGCCGATATTGCAGCAGCAATAACAAAGAGGTTTGGCATAAATTGTGTCGTCCATGTGCGGTGGCGACCACCTGCACCCAATATCGGGTAACCGAGGGAAATATCGTGATCTGGAAAGTTCCTGTTCCCTCTTTATCTCTCGGGGTGGTGCTTGACTTTGAAGCGACGTCTTTCCAGGAGGTTGGAGAACAGAGACTTGCCGAGATAATTTGAGATGTAGGTGTGAGTATATAAGGGGGAGCTGCAGCAGGAGCGAGAGAGTTTTTGCTGGCAGGTGCCTGGTGTGATCTGAAGTGATAGTGACGACTGTTCAAGGGCGTCCAGCGAGTGGGACCGCAGCATGTAGTAGGAAGAAGGTGATTCTAGGCCAGAAAATATTTTTCGGTATTCTTTCATTGGGTGCACCATTGCGAGTGACTAGTAACCTTTCCATATACAGAGAACTTATGTAGATGTATTTTTTATCCTTTATGCAAATAGTAGTAATTTGTTCTGTTTGACATTTATTGTGGTAAATCTTTATAGACATAGTTTTTTTGTATATACAGTTGTAAATAAACTCGGTTAGCTTTATTTTCTTTATTTTATCAAAGACCTCCATCCCCAAACGTACCTTGCTCGCAACTTGTAACAATATGTATAAATAATTTTAAGACTGCATTCGCACATATTTGTAGAATTGTTCAAACTAATTATTTTCATATTAGGCGAAGTTAGGCAGAGGCTGTTAAATAAGCCTATAAAAATGCTGCTGCTGACGAACATTAGGGATGACTTACCGTATTTATTTTAATGTAATATCTCAGTTTTGTGGGTTTGCTAGCTGGGCTCAAATGTGTTCTAAATAAAATGTTAGATCTATTTCTGGCCTACTGTGTTTATTTACCCCTGTGCGATGATTTTTAGTGTCCAAGCCCTACAATTTTCAGTGTATCTGCCCTACAAATAGTGCTTCTGCCCTAAACTTTATAATTCCTCCTTCACTGCTTCATGATTTTTTATGCCCCTGCCCCACAGTTTTGAGTGCACCTAACACTACCCCATGATTTTGTGTCACTCTCACACATTTTTAAAAATGCAACTTCCCTTCAATCTTTTGTGATAATCCTAAAAGTTTCTGCACCTCTGCCATGACCCTGTCCCTGCATTTTTTAGTTGTCCTACCCTACAATTTTCTTGCTGTACATCTATCCAATTGTAACCTACAGTTTTCTGTACCCCTATCCAACAACTGTATCCTATTTTACAATTTTCTGTACATCTGCTCCATGATATTTAATATCGTTGCTTAACATATCCAGTGCACCTACCCTACAATTTTGTTTACCTCTGCCCCATAATTTTAAATATTTCTTCCTCACATTTCCTGTGCCCCTACTGTACAATTTTGTGCTTAGGCCAATACCCTAAACTTTTCTGTACGGTACCTGTACCTCATGATTATTTTTAGTGTCTTAAGAAGGTAGAGGGGGTTGGGGAAGGGATCCAAACATTGAGAAGTGTGAATGGACAAACTACCACAAATGACAGAGAGAAAGCTGATATGCTGCAGGCTCAGTACATGTCAGCATTTGAAACAATGGAGTACTGGAATAGTGAGACAGACAAAATGAAATGGAAATGGATTGGGGACTTCTCCAAGGATGGAGGTAGAGGGTGAAAGGAGGGGTGTAATTGACAGCAGACAACGAGGTGACATCACAGATGCCACATGGAAGTTTGCTCTGTCTGGTACTTTTCACCATAATGGCGAATGTTATGGTTATTGGGATTAGTGGCAAAATTAGATTGTTTGCAGATGACTGTGTTTTATACACAGTGGTAGGCAGCGGGGTCAATTTGCAGGCAGACATTGACAGGTTGTGTTCGTGGACTGTGGAAAACAAGATGAAGATCAATGTTTGTAAGACTAAGTTAGTTAGGTTTACTAGGAAGAGAGTGATAAGCAGTCACTTAGAGATGGGATGGGCAAGAGATGAATGAAGCCACACAATATAAGTATCTGTGGGTTGTGTGTACTGTAATGTTGTTGTTATTATTATTTTTTGGGCGACGGAATTGTGCCGAAAGGAATAGTCACTATTCCGGTGTCGCCGTAAAAAAAGACCCGGACATCCGACTACCGGCGTAGTCACTACGCCACCTCTCAATAGAAATTAAGCAGGCGTGCGCGGACCGATGCCGAAACGGATTAGTGTCTACTCCGCACTGTAGTAAATTAGCAAGTTTCCAATCCAATTGGAAATAGTCTCTAAACAGGCCTAACCAGGAATATTTTTAAAAATGCCACCCGGAATAGTGCGGAATTTTTTCCACAGATATCCGTCTATTCGTCATAGAATACTACCAACGAATTGTGACATACCACTTTATGGTGATATCCATGTAGTTAAAGTTTGTTGCCACCAGATCGCAGTGTTATAAGGATCCATTTAGATGGGTTCACAATTATAAACTTAATAATTATGACGTGTAGCTAAGAATTCATGTGGCGTGTGGGCCATGACATTATTTTCCGTAAGAATTAAAGGAATTAACCAATCAGTGCATTCGGGAAGTTAAATAAACATGGCGGATATTTAAATAAAATACGTTAAATAGTGTGTGTCGCTATATATGATAGATTTGGCGTATAATGATCATTTCAAGTTAAAAAAAATACAATTAAGCTTACATTTATTTTTAGTTTAACGACAGAATAGCTGTATGAAAAGCTTTTAAAAACCCATTTGGCTGGCGAACAACTCGAAGTATATTACAGTTTCGTATACACTGCATATTATTGATTATAAAAATGTTAATCTGATTTAATGGAAATTCTTGCTAAAAATAACAGAAAGATAACATGTTTGTTACATGTACTAGTGCAGATGCTTATTTGAAATACTTGTTTAGAAGCTTTGTATATAATATGCAGAATTCGGTGGCTCAGAGGTAAAGTTTTGGTTTGCTGACTCCAAGGTTGATGGTTCAATAAAACTCAATTTGAATGTATATTATTAGTAATTTAAATTTGTTGATTTATATTTGCACATTACGAATAAGTGAAGTTTTCTTGGGTTTATAATGCGTGCAGCCTCTGTGTAATGTGATTACCCAACTGTACGAGAACTGTTATTCAAAAGTAATGAATATGGAGATGCAATTTTTAATTTCTAATATTTTTATACATTGGTTTTTCATCCATACCATTCCTTGGCAATATTCTGGACAACTGACGATGATATATATTGAGGAATCTACAGTAATTTCACGCGTTTGAAGAAAGCAGAGTAGTCGGGTTGTTATTAATATTTAACACTTTTATTATGCACGAGATTTACTTAAGACATTTTTCCGTGTGTGTGACTGGCGCTTACTGCATAATTCTTAAGTTTTTAATTGTGAAATAACCTTTAGAATGTGTGCTGTACTTAATTATCGACCAGGGGCCGTGTTAACGACAGTGTGCAGTCATAGAAAAGAGAGGGAAGTTTAGAAAGCCTCATCTAATACCGTGTTGGGAGCTCTCTAGCAGCTGTGCACAATTCTAAGCAAGAAAAAATCTGAATGGAAGAGTGGTCTATATCCTTTTTTTATATACTGTATCCACATGTATCACTTATTTTTTGCTACAAGTTTTTCTTTTCGTTGCGATGCCGCTTTCTAGGGAATACAAAACATGCTTACTAGTGCATGGACGCCAATTTAAATATTTGAGGTGCACGTATTATATTAGCCATTGTCATTACATATTATTTTAAGGGAAATAATGGTGCATAATGCAAACATATTTTATATATTCCATATAAACCGGCTTAACTTAAATTAAGCACAACTAAAATGGTTTAAAAGCAATGAACTTGGTGATAAATATATACATAAATGTATGTGTACCTGTATATGCGCAGGCTGTGTGCGTATTAACCCCACTGTTAAATTTTAATTATGAACTCTCCTTCCCCTCAACATATTTTTATTACAGGACTGGGTCATATATATTGGTGGTGTAGAATTGCAACATCGTATGTCAGGACACGCAAAAGCACTTTAAAAACATAGTAATCACAATATACTTATGAATAACTGTTCAGACATCTTTACCATACAAGAACACAAATTATATAACACACATATTAATATGTACCGGTACGTATTTCTGTTGACATACATGTTGGCCGTACGCGTGAAATTAAATTATTTCGACATACGAGGTCAATATGCTAAAAATGACTTAGACCCAGTATTTACTGTAACAAAGTCTTGTTTAAGTCATTTGATGGTGCAATTGAAGAGTAAATGGGAATGCAACTGATTAACAGTAAAATGCAGGATGGGTACCAATTGTACACACATTTGATGTCTGGTCATAACAGTTTTACCTCCCCTCCCCATCGCAGACAGAACTGCTCCATACGAAAAATGTATATCTGGCCCAGATCTGGCTTCAGTAGTGGCACAATTATTTCACGTATTCATTCTATGTCAGGTTGAACATCAAATACGACAACGTATACTTCTCTGACATCACTGTAATCGGACAACAGTTGTTTTGATATACATTTGACGAATGAAAAACCAGTAATAAACAAGGAAATAACTCGTGAAATCACGTGGTACCTGCATGCATGGTTACAAGCCAATGAACAATCGACAATGCCAAGTTCGTGTATAGGAGTGAAAAGTCTAGGCTGCTACCAGATGAACACGCGAAATAATCGTGTATCTAGGCATCAGGGTGTGACGCGTCCTTTGCGTCTGCTGCTTGTTGCTGTGGTTTATTGTTATGGTTTGTTGGCACTTGGCGTTGAGGTTATGTGGTGAAGTGCACCGGATAGCTCAGTTTAGTAATTTAAAAGGAGACGGAAACTATTGTTATGATATTGCAAATTAGACTCACGTAATAAGGTAACTGCTTGTTTATTTTTTGATTTTATCTTTTACATTTTTTTGCTTGCTTCATGAATATTTTACAACTGACGGTTTGGCCAACACACAAATAAACGGGAAAATGGTCAGGTGTCCGGCGTTACAATGCCCGAACAAACGAAATAAAGAAAAAAAAAACGTAACACCTGTCCGTTGCCTAAACCCCGTATCTCCCGCCACCTTTAAATAACTTTTAAGAGTACAAAGATAAAAAAAAAAAACACTCCAGGGGCACTAAAGCCTCCTCCCGCCTTTCCAGCGCTCCCAGGGCCAGCCCCGCTGCACCCTCGCGACCCGTAGACGTCTCTCCCGTTCCACCATCACTACCCAACTGAACTACAACTAGCGACCGTCTCGGGCCAGCGCCCGGCACCAACTGTCCTGCACTCGCCTCCACTCGGCCCAGCGCCCAGTACAAAACTGTTCTGCAACTTGCGCCCGGCACAAACTGTCCTCTCATGGCAACGGACATGGTAACAAATAGCGCACCACGGCGGAGTGATACAACAGTATCCAAACTTCCCAAAACCAGCAAAATTATACTTAAATCAGATCACAAAGGATTCCAAAATTTCCGTTTATAGGTTTTACATTGAAATAAAATTGTTTATCCACACAAATATAATAATTGGGGGCCCAAAAGTGCGCAACAGTGGAACTACTTTCGCGGCGCAATACCCTAAGCAACCCCCTGTGATGGCTGACCTATGTGCGTCAATGACCTACGTCATGGAGAGAATTCCATGAAGCAAGTGATCAACCACAATGTCGGCGCCAGAAATCCTACAGCCTGGAGAAGCTTGCAACGCCAAAAGTTACTCACTTCACCAGGGCAAATTTAATAATAAGCTAAAATAACAAAAACTCAAAAATTGGTCAAAATACAAGAAAAAGTTATACCAACAAAAATAATTAAAATTTTACTGTGGTCAATTTGAAACCAAACAAGCCAGGAAAATAATCAAATGACTCTACTTTAAAATTCCTTGACTATATTTATATTGCATTTTGAAAAGATGAATTTAATTTAACATGTCCCCAATTACTAGGTTATTGAATTCTGTTGCATCACACCGGACACCTGACTAACTCACCCTGAAAATGGCATATAGCCTGTTAAGAAAGATTTACATTATATAAATTTAAATAAGAAAATAAAAACACTTTATAAAGATTTAACCAAGATGGGGAAGTGGCTGAACACTTCACAAGGGATAGACAAATATACACCTATTCATATCTGGCCAATTTCAGATATAACTTTTTTTCATCTGTGGCTAATTGTCAATAACCAAGATTTTGCATGTTCAAACAACCACACCAGGAAAACAAACCTACTACATCTGTGTTGCTGTTCCTGAATAATGTAACAATTTCTAGAAATAATCAACACTGTCTATCACACATGAAAAGAATAACTGTTTCAGTGAAAACCTACAAGTACTTGTTAAATCTATTTAAAATTATGGTTACCATATTGACTTCTCAGTCAGATACGGGATGGGAGTCAACTGTAATCATCCGACAAGTGTCTACAATAGGCATCTACTTCAACTTTTCAACCACACACATTACAATCTCCTTTTTTGTGACTGCAGTGTCACCAACAACTTACGTATTACATCAAACATATAAAAGCATGCAATTAAAAAATCCAATTCCACAATAATTGCAATCCCAGGGGGTAAGGGAAGGTCTTATTTTAATTTACTGGTTGCCCCCTTCCCATCAAACTAATTCAATTTCTTTGAAAATGTTTTGATCTGATGCATCCTTCATGCATTATTCTACTGACTCCATTTAAATAGACCACCTGATATAATAAATAAATAAAAGATGTGTGTGTTGTGGTAACAAATTGTAACTACTCCTTACATGCCATTGTATGCAGTTTTACATAAATTACTTACATAAGATAATCCTTTGCTAGAGGTGAGATTATGTACTTCTGTTGACCATGGCCCAGCATATAATAATCAGTTTGTAGATTGTAGGCATGGTGAACATAACAGATAAAATGGGCCACATTAATAGTTTATAACAAGAATCATTGCAGCACGACCTTGCCGTACAATAATACAGTTTCCAAAAACATCTTTAGACTGCAGCTTCTAGAAGTTGTGGGTACACAAACTAGTCAGATACTAGTGTTTCAGCATTACTCAAAAGAGACTTTGATGTTAGCCCTACACACTTCATAAACTGATCACAGAACTCCAGCTAGACAATATGAATATTTTCAAGAATATTACAATAATTTTTATTTTTATATGCAGGCAAATCAATTTTCTGTGTGGTTTCTATTACTATTGTGCACTGCCTATCATTTCCTGAATGCTGATTGGATAGTTGTACACTAATCATATGAACGTTACAACTTCATATTCAATTACAGCTACCATTGCAGACGATTTTTCATTTATTAATAATGTGTTTGAACTCTGTATGGTAGTTTAAATTAATTACTCTTATCCTTCATAGATCAAAATAATATCACTGTAATAATTAAGGCCCACTGAATGACCCTTCTCAACCAAATTGATAAACAAAGTATTCCATTGCTGGAAAAACTGTGAAGTGTAGGAAAATCACTGACAAATCTGTACCTCAACTCCACACACTTTACAAACAAATGTTAGGTTTTGTTCAATATGGTTATTTAAAATAACCTATGTTTTGTTGGCGATACCAAAGTGATTGTGTTGCCTCAGCTCTGTGCTGCATGTTTTGATGTAAAGACAAAGTGAAAAAAACTGTCTGATTTTCATTCTCTTCTTGGTACAAATAAATTCTCAAATAAAAGTTATAAATCCACACAAACCTCATAGGTGTAGGACAATAATTTGCAAAACAAAGTCCAGAATGAGCAAGCAGACATTTTTTACTGTTTTTGAATAGATGCTGTGTAGCTTCAGTCTGGTTAGTAATTAGTACGTACAGTATATTCCTTACCATTACTAAATAAATACACTTTTCCTATTCTCTTAAGAATGATGTCAGAAAAATCTTACATTCTTGAGCTAGTTGTACTTCAGTTTTACCATTAACAAACTAAAAGAAAAGTTTAAAGAGTACCAGTATTACTTAAAAATTTAGTACATACATATTATTAATTCCTCGGAAGCTTTCCAGTTCAGTTCCTATCAGGTCTAAAAAGTATTTACAGTTTAATTGCAGAAGAAATAAAAGATGCAGTGGTGGGAATAGTCATCATCATTCACGTGCAAGTATCCCATAATCCCTCATTCCCGATTGAGATGCTCACGTACCCATACTATAGACTGTTTGTTGACTGTAAACTAGAAAAAATTTAAGGAAGGCTTACTATCCTCTTTGTACTCCTTCCACCACATATACATTTAGAAATGTATGTAACAAACAACAGTTGGCAAGGACTGTCTTACTAACACATTTTAACATCTCAGGCCACAATCATGATGTATGTAAGTATTTATTGGTTATTAGGCCTTTTGAGATGGCCACAGCAAATTTTCATAAGTGCTCGCTTTTATTGTGAATCACCTGCAAGCTGCAGTATTACAAGCATAGGAGCGTGGACAGGAGCAAAACTGTGCGCTGGGAACAAATAATGTACATAACATATAGATGGTTGAATTGATTCTGCTTTACTGATGCAAGAACATTACATCACCACATGTAGTATACACACACATTTACACATCACTTATGAACTGATGATACATAAATAGTGTACACATAGAGGTCACTTGGAAACACACACTGTTAGAAGCATATGTCCATGTATTTTCCAGCCCTATACTTACCTGCATTCTAAATAAGAACAGTGGCAAATTGTAATGGCCTACAAAATTTAAGAAGTCTGATCAGGGACTGAAATGGCTACTGGCTAAATTATTTTAGTTGAGGCCTAACTAGCACCATCCAACTTGGAAAATAAGTACACACTGACGTGGCCGGGATCACGGGGGGTGTTGGCTGTGGTAAATTTAAAGTAGAGGGAACTATAATGGGCGCCAGCTAACCAGTCACTCGGGTTAGCACGAGACTCTCTGGGCTGGAAGGGTGTGCATTCGGGGCGAAGCCCCGTCCCGTGATGGCCTGTCGGAGGTGGAGTGGGGTCACTAGAGATCGTGCGTGGCCGCGTGGAACGCTAAGGCCAGCGTGGTTATTTTTGAAGAGTTTGTTAGCAGCAATATATAATAGATTACTCAGCAATACACAATATACAGTCACAGGTCGTGAAGGGTGCATCTGGCACCTAGATGGTGACGGGAACGGAGTAAAAATAAAGTTATTCACAAAATCTAGTTCACCGACACGAGGTTTATTGGAAACACTTTAACGTGGGATGAAATGGATCCTTAAGCGGGCTCGGACCTATAGCCGTCCGATAGCTGAAACTGCGAAGAGTGCTGCGGTGAGCACGTGGACATTATATGAGCCGAACGTAAGCGTGGCGGGCGGAGTCTCCCACGCGAGCGGTGTCTCAGGGGCACGGAAACAAGAAAGAGTTCTGGAGATTTAACTTTACGCTATGGAATTACCTGGATGGATGATACACAACGCTGATGTCCCCCGAGACTCGGCACTGTACCGCGACGCGACCGCTCTGAATGCCCGTTGGAAGAAGACTGAGGAGTCGCCCG
>PNEQ01100358.1:0-12012 GCA_003012365.1 Medauroidea extradentata | reverse complement strand
TAACGGCAATAGCGCGTGTTGTTTAGATTAGTCGATGGACAGAAACCAGACATTAACTCGCAGGTATTTATAACTAAGATTACTTTTTTTATATCTTACATTCAGCCCCCGTGCATTTAATGAGTAGATATTGTAGCTAAAATTTATCGGAGCAGTTTAATGTAGTTGTAAACATTGCACGACCCTATGTAAATAAAAGTACGTGGCATTATTTGTGTTTACATCGGCGGAAAGATATAAACTGGCAGGAAATAGAAATTAATCAGGGCTTTTTTGAGTGTTCACTTTATTCCGAATCACCTATATTATACTTTACAATGGTCTGAGTATAATATAGGTCCAGCACTTCAATAAATGAACTTAAATTAATAACTAAAATTTTAAGAGAAGTCTTCGCAGTTGCCAAATTGCCACCTTTGACGAGTGGAAATAGCGTAGCTATAAGAGCCAGTGTCCCACGCTTGACGAGAAGCATATCGCCTCTATTCACAGCGCGCCAAACTGGCGTGCAAGGTTTTCCTTCTAGTCTTTTTACTACGAAACCTAAGGATACGTGGTAGATAAATATTCGCTGAAAACATCAACAGATTTCTACGTGTTTTTCGAAACCTATATGGATAAAATACTCAGTGACAATCCTAGATAATGGTATTTGCCAACTTTACGAGTAACATTTATCCAGAATTACTCATTTATTACGCGTGATCTCTTGCGCCGCAGTTATATGCACGAGGTTCCGGCGTCAGAGATTGTGCCTCAGAAGTTCGTAACACTGGAAACAATTTTGTTTAAAACGTTGGCTAAAACTATTGTCTAGGATTGATATTGTTTACTTATCGTAAATTAGCTGCAAGAAACCTACAGTTATAGATCTATGTTTTTAGCGTTGAATTATGTACCACACCCTCTTAAGAGCTTGTTCCCGAGTTTTTTTTCTCAGACTGGTGACAATATTTTTTAACCAAAGTCTTGGAAAATTTTTTGTGTATGTGCAGTCACACGATGCACAATACTGTGGATGCGTTTTTAAAAAGCATCTACCATTCGCCAGCAAAAAATTATTTTGCTTAATTTTTCCTTATTTTCACGACAAAAAACGTGATATTTTGGGTGATGAAATCTAAAAATCCGTTAGTTACATTCGTACAAAAAAAATCCAGCTACAAATTATAACATATAAGTGTCTAAACTGTGGAGTGAAATTTTTGTGTAGGAGTAGGTATTAGGTAGCATTAAAAAATATTTTCTAAATCACTTCAAAACTCTGTAACAAGGCCTTAAAGCGGTGACCACAAAACATTTTATTTTTGAATGGTATGAAGTAAAGACTAGGGTTCTGAAGCTTCGGGGAAAAAAACGGAAAAATGGGGGGGGGGGGGGGGAGACATATGAAAATGAGAAAATTAGATTTTTTTCATCAAAGTGAAAAATTACAGAAAGTTGAAAAAAAATGAAATAAAAATAATATACAATTTCTGAATTACAAATCTGGATGGTATATGTATTTACATTAAGGCCTATCTGCCCATATACACAGTACCCTACTACGTACATGAAATAACCAGTAAGTGTAACATAGAACTTGGTACAGAAAAATAAACAACTTGCACATGAATTAACTAGGACTAGTTATCATACTCATTCATATCCAAGTTACAATCTCCGTCAGGAAAGCAGTTTCAATTACAACAAAAACACTTTGTAGTTCACATTCGCAAGTAACACACTAAGATAGTTATTAATTATCTTGCTGCTTGCATCAACTGGCTAAATTGTGAACTTTGCTGTTGTTTTACATTTATCAACTTTATGATTTGCAGTTTTCTTCTTGTGAAACATCCAATTCTATGATAGCTTTCCACATTCCTACACCTTGCTAGTAAGTAAACATTCAGAATGAGACAGGTCAATTCTCCACTCTTCTCCTTATTTTGACATTATATAAGTTAATATATATTATTTAGCCACCACGGGTTTAGTATAGTTTCACAATGATTTTAAAGATTTTCTCCCCTTTCAACAATTTTCCTGGAAATTTTAGAACCCTAGTAAAGTCCAACGCATGCCTCTAGCTTTGCACTTAACGAATTCAGGTAATATTTTCTGAGTTACAGTAATAAAAAAAATTAGCCATTTTGAGAGGTCGGAAAATCATGTTTCTAAGAAGCGAGCTGAATTTTTCAAAACATAGAAGCATAGTTTCAAGTGTGTGTTGTTTTCGTAGGTAAACATAGTATGAATAAGTAAAGTGGTTTGGCGTAAGAAAGAATACACGTGACACGCTGCAAGGCCGTCCATGCGCCAGTCGATGTGTCCTCTTTAAGTTAAATAGAAAAACTCAACAATAAAGTTATATATAATATTGTAATAGGTAATGGATCGCAGAAACAAACATGCCATTAACTGCTACGAGCTATCTATTGCTTAGTATTCACACTCGTAATATTTACATTATTGCAATTACATGTTCGAAACTTTATTTTTAACAAATCACAGTACTGAATTTTCCACAGGCGTTGTTCCTTCTAAATGTCTAATTTTGTAGCTGTATTGTAGGAAGCTTCTCTGCGTAACTATTTTCCGTCCACCTTCCACAGTCCATGCTTCTAGCTCCACCCCCTCTCCTGTTCAGACACCCCTAGATTCATCCCACCTCCTATCTATATACACTGCACGATGGTTTCATTGTGGGCGTGGTATAGTCGACCTTCATACGCGACCTTGGACCTTGCACATACTGCTACACCACCACCCCGGTCCCTCCGAGTAGGAACGGGTGGAAACAAACCACCTTGTAACACTACAGAATAAATGAACAAGATACGCCACAGTCGACTGTTAGGGTGACGCCACTCATCGACCCAAGTGTAAGCCATATACCTTTCCAATCCAACCCCTATGTTCCCTTTTATATATTTTTATTATGCTCGACTCTGCTGAACCTCGAACACTATGAAGTAATTATTTCTTTGTGTGCCATTGTAAAGATGTATAGCAAGTTAAATAAAATGATAAAAGCTAACTGGCAGTTGTCTCGGACCTTGTTTGATCCTGGCCCTCTGTGCATCAGCCCCCCTCCCTCCCCATAGTTGTGGCGGGACTGTGTTTGTGTTGTGGTGTTAGCACTGAATGCCTGGTAGAGGCGAGTTACTAGAGAGAAGACAGCACACTAGTTCTCAGACTTGCTCCTAGAGGTCAGGCCTACCTGCGCTATATGGGCTGAGGTGAACCTTGAAGCGCGCATTAGTGTCGCAGCCTCACAACGAGCCAAGTAGGCAATATCCCAGCCCCACAACGTTTATCCTAGGTGACTTTGAGCGCTGACCATGTGTAGATTGTGTAGCAAAGTTCAGTGCACTGTTCCGAGTTTCTCATACGTCATGTTGGTAGTGTGCCGTCCCCTCTCCGATATCTTGCCTCGTCAGACATTTAGTAGTGACACCATTTTTGACGAAACACAGTAGTCTCAGGTGTATTACACCCGCCTACGTGTATTTTTTTTTACTCCACAACAAGAAGAGAAAAATGTTGGAGTATGGCAGTCTGGAAAGATAGTTCTTATGTTCGAGAGCTTAGCAACAAGGTTTGTAATAAGTTTGTTGTCGTAGTAACGACTTTCCGTACATGTACGATCTGTGGGTTCTGCTCTTGAACATCGAACAAGGCGTCTTAACAATACACGCTGCAGGCGCATTCTGGAGGTCCCGGGTTCCATACCTGCATCCTCACTTCGGGTTTCCCTAAATGTCACCAGGTGAATGCTGGGATGTATCCTTAGCAAGGCCATGGCCGACTCCTCTCCCAGCTGCTGTCATTGTACCAAGCATCGTGTTGACGTCTATATGACGTAGTTGCCGTGTATGCGCACAATGGAGGATTGTATAGTGCTATCGTACGAGAGAAGTTTCCACGTTGAAGCTCGTAGTTAGCAGCGCTCTTGAAGTAAACATCGTGAAATAATGTCTAACTTAGTAAACATAGCAGATAAGGTAAGTTACACGTCTCCATGTTTATTTGAAGTGAATATATGGCGCAGTGTATGTGACGGTACATGTGTGTAGTGTACTAGCACAGCGAGACGTGGTCAGGAGTAGCTGCGGAGTCTGGCTACATACATACATACATGGAGGGTGGTTGTAGCACCCCTGGGACTACCCTGAGTGGTAGGGGTGGGCAGGGGGTGACGTGTCTGGAACATGAGGGGGCGGCTGCTGCATGCAACAACGACACATCTACCCGCCACTCTCAGCTGTCTCCATCTGTCTATATATAGTGTCTTTACACTGCGTCCTTGCTAGTCATATTATCCTCTACCTACATTACGTATCACAACCATAACTATACATATCAAGTACCTCGCTTTATAACAACTCCAGTCATTATCTTCAAACATGGTAATATTCTGTATCCTCGCATCTAGCTGTCAATATGTAAGCTTATAGTTTGTTGTTGGTAACACTGCACAGCTGCATGAGAACTGTTACAAATCTCAAGATATGAAACAATCTAAAACCTTCTAAAGTCTGATTCAGAGTCGCATTCTACTGAGTCTAGTCTCGGTCTACATGTTAACTGTTATTGCGACTGAAGTACACTTATTGAAGTTCTCTGGCCGAGCAAGTGATCATGTGCATGTGCAAGTGCTAGTTTTGTTACAACTGAAGTGTTGTTGCTTATGTCGAAGTACAATATATACTCTTCACCTATCATTCTGCAACACGTGCAAGTAGGGGTTATCATTCCTGAAAGTTACAAATACAATTTGAAACATTTTTTCGAGGATCAAAGTTTTTACAAACTTGCGACATTTCACCTCTGCACTTGTAAACATAATATCTGTAGTTGGAAACATGATGTCATATGTACACGTGTCTACAATACAAATTTAGTACGATCCGCGTATTAACTGTAACTAACTTTCATCTCCGACCTCATCTTGGATTAATAGTATATTTCACATAAACTTTTGCACGTAGTCTAAAGTAGGACGTAGAAGGTTTTATTTTTTATTTATTTCGTCTTTCATTTTCTTGGCGAAGTTAAGGCTAACATGCCTTCTCTTACATTTAACCAAATTTTCAACAAATATCTTACGTGCAAAGTAGCAATAAAATGAGTTGAAATGTAACTATAAACAATACAAAATAGTAGCTAAGTATATAAAATTTACGTAGTTAAAATAAAATAAGCTGACACCTGCGACGAAACTTAAATGAAAACGAATGTAAATCCTGTAACATTCTTGCAGTTTACAGCATGCTTGGTTGGAAGCTTAGACTGCAGAATTGATCTCGTCTTATGTTGAACGAGATGCACTTTTAAACTTGATGTTTTTAATCAATCCAAGTTTGTAAGTGTATGACTTATCTGGAATGTAATGTCGGTCAACATCTGTGCGTAACTCAACTAGCATGTAAGTGTCCTCAGTGCACAGGTCGTGTTCTGTTGAAAACTTAGTTCTGTGAGTTCATAAATAATAGTACTCCTTTGCATGGGCATTGATTATTTATTGATGTTTCAAAAGAAATTATTGTAATAGTCTGTGTATTCCTCACTTCAGAAAAGGAATTGAATTTTTAACACGAAATTAATTTCGTCGGTGGATGAAACCGAATGGCAATATGTGATGTAACAGAAGTTTTCTCCACCTCGAAGTTCCATTTCCTCTTGTCTTACATATGACAATAGCATTAAGTGCAAGTGACTTTACACCGCTGGCTAGACTTATAATGTCCCTAGTACTGCGTGCTTGAATTAAACATAAGGTAGTTAATGTTACAATGTATTAAAACATGACAATATGCTTGCGTAGGGAAGTAACGTAGATGAATTAGTTTCTAGCCAAAGTTGATAGCGTGCAGTGCAACAGTAGTGAGAGGGGAAATATGTTAATGTGACACACATTTGTTTGTTTTGTTATTGGGCATATTGGCTAAGCTAAGACTGAACTTAATTCCTTTACAACAAACAAATGTAACAACGGTTGAGGTAGGCCTAGCACACACACATGTGCGTTATTTCCAGAGTATTTACAGTACAGTGTATTCTCTATGTATTGAAACCTAATGGATTGAAATATCTGCATCTAAGAAATGAATTCTGTGGCCCATTTCTTTATTTTACAGAATTTTAAATCCACATCCGTTGAAATCTCTCATGTATTGAAATAGTTTTGTCAGTCCCACGAGAAACAAAGGATAGAGAATGCACAGTATATGGATGATACTTTGCTTATTCCGCGAAGAAATGAGTACAATGTGTTGTAGGCTTGAAGATGTGTGTAGTCAGTCGTGGCTACAGATATGCCACTAGGATGAGCTACAGTAGTAATGTCTAGTACTTATACTATACCAGTATGTGGCGTGGTAGGTATGTGTGTGGTTGTCGCTTGTACGGTTGTTGCCCGAGACCTGGGAACCTAGTCTGTCGAGGGAACACCACATAGTCCCTGCTACACTACACTATGTTACCTTCCCTGCATACAGCCTCCACATAACCTCACTTCTATATTGCCATATATTACCTACATGCATCACTACGTCATACCAACCTTGCTACTATAACATTTTTCCGTATTCCCGTGCCATTACTTCACGTTTGCCGCTTGTCTCACATTCCGCGCTTATTTTCCCCAACATTTTTATCTTATTGTACACAAAAATATTGTTATACATTAAGCACTTCTATATTCGGCGTTGTATTTGTAACCAAATGTGATGGCCTACTTAACTAGAGGTTGAAGTAAAAACTGTTTATAAAAGCAGCGAGCACTTTCCTGAAATGAGAGCGAGATGTAAACATGTGTAAACTAAACTAGTTCTATAGCTAGCGTATATGTAGAACATGCAGGTCTGGAAGTAGTGATATGCGACAGTAAGCCAGTAACTGCGTTGCAGAGCGTGTTGGGCGAAGGTTGTTTAAGGAATACTACTTCACGTGCGTTTCATATCTGTAGCCTATGTACGAAAAGAAAATACATTTAAAATCATGCATCTCTATTTTTGTGTTTTTAAGATATCATGGTTAGAAAAAATGGTTTCGGGTGATCTGAAGATGGCCATAAACGGCCTTCTCAGACGACTGTCACGTACAAAATACCAACTGGAATAATAAAACAAATATAAAGAGCAGACGCTGGACTGTACTACGCGCTATTCGTAAGTGAAAGTTCGCTTCAAGTCTCGTAGGAAGAAGTAAGCCATGTTCGCGCGGCGTGCTTGAAGACTGTGCCACACGAGCCAGTGTAGCCCGTAGCCCTTCTAACTTGCCAGTCTCCATAGCTGAGACACGGCGCGGCGTCTGGTGCGTGCTGTATAGGTCATTGTCGGCGCTACGAGTTCTTATATGTTATGTCGAGTACACTTGCCTCGCACCAGGCTCGAGCTCTGGACAAGGTAGTCACTGCCAATATGCCTGGCACTATTACAATTTGCACGTTTCTGCTTGCCGTCGAGCTCAGTCAATTAAAACAATCACAATATTGCGTGCTGGAATCAGTTGTAAACGTTTTTAAGAACATAATCATACACTGTTAGAACTCCTAATATACAAGATGACTTTGGCCACGTTTCATTGCCACTATATTATTATTGGTTTGCTTTGATATCGCATAACTTGCGTCTTTATTAAACTGCAATATTTACTGTTACATACATGAACAAAGATGTCAGAATTGTTCTAATGATTCCTGTAATGTGGTAGTGTTATAAACTACTGCGGTTTTTTTATTATATGGATGCAATTTCCTATCAATGATGAAAGTAAAAGAAAGTTTCAGTTAAAACATTTTTTAACAGTGATATTAATTTTTTTTGCGTGCCAGAACTTCATTGTACAGCGTAGTGCAGCCTAAATGTAAAGTATTTGTTTACATTCTGATATGCGGTGTCGTACAAGAACTGTTCTAGTAGTGGTACCACACGTAACGAACAGCAAGTGCTCGTTGTTTGCAACCTTACATGATAGTATGTATACTTAGAACCTCATATAGATAGTAATTTAGCGGGCCAGATATGTTTCAAAGTGAGCAGAGATGAATGATGTACAGCAGTATGTGTGTGTGTTGTTGGTGTATGAATGTAGTCAGTGCGACAAGCTCGCTCCGTGGACGAGACTTGAACTGATAACACAACTAAGAATAGCTGTGAGGTTGTTGATCCAAGCTGACTACTCTAGCTCCATGTCTTCTTCCACTCTGACCAGTCGCACTGCCTGCTATTGCTATCTCTCCAGTGTCACTCATACTTTATACTTGGCGGCTTTCAAGTGGACAAACATCGTAGTTTAATATTTGCATTAAATAGTTCAAGTTTTGTACACACTGCTTGCCACTACATTTTCCTCTTGCAACAAAATAACTCGGCCAGTTTTTCCATGCCATTTTGAAGTCTACATTTACATACTTTTCGTTTTAATGAGTAAAAACTGCACATTATGCAACTAAAGAAAAAATTTCACCTTGCAATTACATTTCACGGGCTATAGTTTGAAGTAACCTATATAATTGCTAAAATTAACAAAAAAATAAAAAAAATATATTATTAAACTAGACAATTTTTGGTTATTAATTTTTACATGTGGCAAGCTGTAGCTGTGATATGCAGTATCAATAAGAATATTTGATTTTTTTATGTTTGTTTTTTGGCGACTTATAAGACGAAAACCATGCAAATTTTAATTTTGAAATACACCTTTATGGGAAATACTGGTAAGCTATAACGTCTACAAAACTAAGACAATTGCGTACAAGAATGAAATTACGATTTTCCCCCATTTGAACGGTCGCATAAAAGGAGGAGGGGTGGCATATTTTTAGAGTCCGAGGTTTATAAGCGTGGGAAGTGTTGGGACAACTGAGCATGTTTCCCCACAACTTCTAGGCGCAAGACTGTCAACTGTTTTCTAGTTTCTCTCCGGCACTCTCCTCTAAGACACACAGTGGCGACCCTGTCATGTTATGACGTAATATCAAATATAAAGTTATATTGTACACGCCTATATATTGTAAAACTTTCTGTGCCAATATGTCTTAAAAAGACCAAAAAACAGGTATTTCCGACCTCGAGTAAGTAACGTTTGCAGATAGTGGGCCCTGAAAGATGCATATACTGGCGCCATGTTGTTAGCATAGTGTTACTAGAGACGTCATTAGCTCGTACTACGAGCAGTTTACCAGCAAACTATTAACAGTATATCTGCACACCGACCTGGTAGCTTCAACCAGGTATGTGTGTCAGTTGGAAGTTCATCACTTGGCATATTTGTCAAAGAACAAGTGCTCGTGAGAGATATTGTGCTAGAAAGAAGGCACAGAGAGAGACTGCGTGTCTGTGTTTAGTGAAATATGTGTTTCATAATTACGTTTTGAAATAAAGTCTTAATAAATTAAACTTGAAGTTTCCCACGTGCCGATATTCCTGCAGAAAACCATTAATTGAGAAGGAATTACTTTGAAAGTTACAGTACTAGTCATTTATACTCGCTGGCAGCAAGCATGGCAGTCATACTACAAAGGACCCAGATATATTTGTGACGCCAGGATTTGTACTTTATTTCTTGTCAGTTGTAGACATATCATAACTGGCGGACTATATGAGAATACTGCGAGTTTTTGCAAATATACCAACGGCTTGTCTTGTGTGCGTGTGTATGTAAGACACCAACCCTCAGTCAAGTACTCAGCGCAGCGACTTTGCAACTGTTATATTATATATGCCGTTCAGGATAAACTGACCTCTGTCTAGTTTCCTTTCAGCCGTTTTGCAGCCATCTTGACTATTTATAATATGAAAACTTCCATGTAACTAAAAACCAGTGTAAACCTTTAAACACTCGCGGAAGTTAACGTATATTGGCCCAATACAACATATGTTTAATTCATTACAAGTGTTGCCGAGTGTTCAGTTTAGAGCGAACAGCATATAAGCACCTCTTCGTAAATTGTAAGCCGTGAACAGTCGCATACCTATTCCTGTCCAGATTATTTGTTCGGCCATGTTGGTATGCTTGTTCTTGGCGTGGATCACATTGTTTACCCTCGTAACAATAATGTAAGTGCCTTCGTAATGAGTTGCAAACAAAACGACAAATTCTACTGGACGTTATTGTTGTTTGGGTATAATCCATCGTGTCGCCTAGTGTATGTCATATAGGCAACCTGGGAGACAGGTGCGCTGTACATGTTGCATGTCCGTGCACTGCAAGGCGCACACGAGCCGTCACAGTTGTGTCTTCTCTGGGCCTCACATAGAGTCTGTGTCGGCTACGAAGCTCGCATACTTCCATAGAGTCCTGTGTGTGCATCTGTAATGACCTGCCTGTTCCCGAGGAAACAGTTCTCCCACAATCCTTGTTTATGGCAGTTTCCTAGTCAAGGGATTTTAGTATGAAGTCAGTTGAGTATTATTTCAGTATAATATACTAGCTGTCTCCCACATTATTTTCAATTTAATGCATTTTTTAGTCGTGCGAGTGTTTGTATTAAGTGCTCAAGTAATTCAAAACGTGTTTATTTTCAATATATTTTCAGAAAATAATTCCCCTCCCCCTAAAAATTTTAAAAATGTTAAAATAAATTTTTTATGTTAAATTTTGTCATACGTTTTCAGCACATGGAATGTTACATAAGTAATACCAGTGATTTTGATGATGATAATATTTGTGGTATATAAAGTTTTTTGTTGTGACTATAAAAAGATTTTTTGAAAAAAGGTGTGAAAATTCTAAATGGTGTAAGATTATGTTATGAGTAATTAATAATCGTTTTAAAAGCATTTTCAAAAATAAAACTTTTCCACTAAAATGTTTTTATCAACCCATTCCATCCCCTTGCATCACTTCCCTTTTCGCCCATCTCCCAACATTTGTAGTTTTTGTCAGACAGCTTCGTAGACACACGGACCACTCACCAAAGTTTCATAGCAATCGGGTTAATACTTTAGGAATGTGTACAATACAAACGAACAACACATTCAATTTGATATATTTACATGCATCTTTAAACCCACAATTTAAATAATATTGAATCTGTAAATGTGGGAGAAGTTCTTAGCTCCTTCATTTTAATGAGTTAAGATGTTGAATAATTCATAAGGAACATTAGTGTATCTCGAATGTTTATTTTAATGAAGTCTTTCTCGCCTCCACATTTTTGTAGGTTAGAACACCAATTGATTGGTGCAGGATAGGGTAGTGTAACTGTACGTCAGTGCATTAAAAAATACATGAAACGTTTTAGAAACGTGTACGTAGACCATTAAGACTACTAAAAACTAGACTTCTGTAATTGGGCGTACCATCCTGATAGAAAGATACAGACATTCGAAAGACCCACCAAAATTACTGCTTTGAGAACACTGCGTTACAGTTAAGTGCCCAGCACATTAAGGTGGTATTGTGACCCATATAACTTGTTTCTTTATGATCCTTAGTGGGTAAAATTGCATCGGGCAAAAATTTCTTCAAGCAAAACACAGGCTACATAAATATGTGTGTGTAGTATTGGAGGCTTGTAACATACACAAAGTGTGTAGTTGCACTCTGGTCCAGTATGCAGCATCCACAGTATGTGTGTGTGTGTGTGCTTATAGGAGTGGATGTGACTGCTAACCAGGATGAGATCTCGGACCACGAGACCTTCCAACTGGAGTTTGACCCATCCACCAAGCGCTGGTATATCCGCACCATGCAGGACCGCTACTGGACCCTGGAGACTGGTGGTGGTATACAGGCCAGTGGTGACAAGAAGTAAGTGTGTCCTCTGACATTACACTCTGCCTCGATGATATTCTAACCTTCCTTCATTTCATACGCTCAGTTGTGCTAACATAATACAGTTTGACCCATCCACCAAGCGCTGGTATATCCGCACCATGCAGGACCGATACTGGACCCTGGAGACTGGTGGTGGTATACAGGCCAGTGGTGACAAGAAGTAAGTGTGTCATCTGACATTACGCTCTGCCTCGATGATATTCTAACCTTCCTTCATTTCATACGCTCAGTTGTGCTAAC
>PNEQ01100357.1:0-12011 GCA_003012365.1 Medauroidea extradentata | reverse complement strand
TCACGTGACTAGTAAACTTGTATGGTAATCTGAGTAAGAGTATTATTATTAATTTTCCGCTAAACGCTCCCGTGCTGGGAATTCACTAATCTGCACCTCTTTCGAACCACCCAAGAACTGAGCTAGGAGTTGAGTGCTCGCCGAGCAGTCGAGGCATGTGTATGCTATGCGGGCGGAAACGTACATGTAGCGGTACAGTACCAACCCTGCATCGACATCATGTGTTACAGTTCGCACATGATAGTCAGACAGCTGGACACCCGGGTGCCGAACAAACAAGACGCAATGCTATAAAACAGTTTCATTGGCCAGGCCTAAGTCGCGACACTCGTAACTACATCAGCAAATGTGTCACATGTAATACCAGGAAAGCCAGACTGTCTGATGGAGATACACCACATCAACCACGCCAGCCCGACACCACATTCAAAATTGTTGCATTAGATATCATGGCACCATACTCCCGCACCAGGACCGGAAAGAAATTTATTTTGGTAGTGACAGACCTGTTTACCAGATGGGTGGAGGCATTCCCAGTAAACAACACCAAACCAAACATCGTCACTGGCATCCTAGACAGAGAGTTTTTTCCTGTTGACTGACAATGGCACGCAGTTTGTGGGCAGAGGTTGGAGAAATCACTGTACTCGTTCGCATGTCGAACCCTGACAGTGCCCTCCTACCACCCGAGGGCGAATCCAACTGAATGGCGAAATCAGGAAATCAAAGTTCTGCTCAGAGTAAGATTAGGGAATGATTACACTGCGTGGGCAGATCTAATTCCCGCCATCAAGTTTTGTGTCCACAATCGCACCAACGCTGCCACAGGAAAAACCCCAGCGGAGATGGTACATGGAATGGAACTCCGATCAGCAGGAGCACTAGGGGAAAATCCAATCACACCACCTGAGCAGATTGTCACACAACAAGACAGCCACACCCAGGCACGCCAACATTAGCAGGCTTACCTAGCCACATGGGTACCAGCCAGCAGATATCCACCCAAAAGACTTGAGGCAGGCATGTATGTATATGTAAGGGAAAACCACTTGTCAGCAAAAAAATATAACTTCAATGCAGGCCTAGCACCACGGTGGAGAGGACCAGTACGAGTCACGCGCAAGTTAAGTGAAAATACCTACCTAGTAAACATTGGAGGAAGGAGAGTAGCAAATAAGCATAGGGACGACTTGAGAATCACAAGAGGTCCAAAAAGACGCGGAGAAAACCCGCCAGATGAAGCAGTCATCCCTACCATCACACCATCACTGCACCGGAGCCATACCACTCCAGGCGTGCACAACGCAAGCTGCAACTACAGTGCCATTGAATCCCCCTTCCGATGAATCAGTTCCAGCATCAGCTCCACACTGCATGGTGTATTGCCACAAAACAATGAGCTGAGTCAAAGTGTAAGTGCGTCATCTTTTTTAGGCTTTTCCCCAGCAATTAGTACATGTGTATCAGTAAAATGTGATTCCTGGGGGTTCAGTTCCCCCTCACGAGTTAGCAATGCAGGAAAGGGGAGTGCAAATGACGGGCCCCTGGCGGGGGACCCCCTGACAACACTTTTTACTCCAGCCTCCCACAAACCACCAAAATGGGGTGCCGCCGGGGGGGTTGAAATGCCATGTTACCTTATCAACCGCTAGAGTTTCTACCACTGTCTTGGTAGTGTTTGCATGCCTAAGAAACTCTTCAAGTTCTGTCAATTTTCGATTTGCTCCTACAAAGTTGGTGCCACAATCACTGTATAGGTGAGCACAATGTCCTCTTCTGGCAACAAGGCATCGAAATGCTGCGATGAAGGCTTCTGTGGATAGGTTTGATACAAGTTCTAAACGTATGGCCTTGGTGGTAAAACACATGAATCAGCAAATGTACGAGGACAATACACGGGGGCTTCCTCACTCTACCCATGGTGATTGAAAGGGGACCAGCATAGTCCACACCAGTATGCAGGAAGGGTTTGGCATGCAATAGTCTTCCCGATGGCAGTCTGGCCATAGGAAGGGACACACTCTTGGACTGAGCTCTAAAGCACCTTCTGCACATTTTCAGTTGACAGTTGACGGTGAATCAAATTTCTCCTACCGACTAACCAAAATTCCTGTTGGAGGAGAGATTGCACAGTGTTAGCCCCGGGGTGCAGAAAATCTTTATGGAGCTGGTCTGTTAGCAGAACAGCTAACTGGCAATTCTTCGGCAGTAATATAGGAATATAGGATGTTTTTGCCCCCATGGCAGGTTTGAATGCTGTTGTCTACCACCCACCCTCAGGATACCATTTCCATCTACAAAGGGTGTCAGCCGTTGTACAGCAGGCGAACATATCTGGTGAAAGGCAAGTCGCCTAAATTCCTCAGCAAATTCAGACTGTCTCTCCTTGATCAAAAGAGTAAAGGCTTGTTGCAACTCCTCCGCCTGTAACGGGCCTGAAACCCTTACAGCCGTGGAACGCAGGTTTTTTACGAATCGAAGACGCCAGGCTATAATCTATTTGATCTTTGTTAAATTAGAATAGAGTCCAATTAAGGTCGACATGGGGATTCCTGCTGCTTAGCATGAAGAACCACTGGGGTACGTTCTTCCAGTTTGACTTCACAGGGTACATTAGCAGGTAGTTGAGGCCAAGTTTCCTTAGACTGATGCAACTAATGAGGCCCAGACCACCACAGGGCATGTTCAACAAGTTTGGTGGGGGTGAGACCACATGAAGCGCAGTCCGCTGGATTGTCGGCATTTGGGACATGGTGCCACCAATTCGAAGAGGTATATTCTTGAATTTTACTCACTCTATTTGCAACAAATGTTTTCCATTGGTGGGACGGTGGCTAAATCCAAGCCAGTATTACAGATGAATCAGTCCTGTGGTGTACACATCTCTCAGAGATAAGACTGCAGCATAGGTCTTACTCAAAGTCTGTAAACAGCATGCTAAGAGTAGAGCAGGACTTAGTTCAAGTCGTGGGAGAGTCACCTTCTTCAAAGGTGCAACTTCCGATTCTGCAAGTAGCAGGCGAATTGAAATTATACCAGAGGATGATACAACACGCAGATACACCACTGCAGCTTACCCTGTTTCAGAGCTGTCAGCAAATCCATGCATTTCTGTGTGTGCCTTACTGTCGGTGTCAATGATGCAGCATGGAACCAAAATGGCAGAGTATGCTGGCAGCTCATTTCGTATGGCCTCCCATTTCACCACGAGGTCCTGAGGCGCTGGACTATCCCACCCAACATTGGCCAACCATAGGCATTGCATGATGTGGTTGGACAGGAGCATCAGAGGCGATAGCCACCTTAACGGATCAAATATACGTGCTATGTCGGACAAGCTCCCACGTTTAGTGATCACAGTCACCGGAAGTTGAAAATTGTTTGAGAGTGAATCCTTCCTGGGGTTCCAATGTAGGCCTAATACCTTCACACATGGGCTATCATCAAACGAATAGGGTTCGAATGATTGTTGTACATCCTCAGGAGGTAAGTCTTGTAGGACGTCAAAACAGTTGCTGGAAAACTTTCGTAACTTAAATCCTCCACGGCCGAGCAGTTCTTGGAGGTCCTTACGCAATTCTATTGTAGACTGTAGATCGGACGTGCCCGTAACAATGTCATCCACATAGGTATCAGTTAGAAAAACCTTTGCGGCCAATGGAAAGTTATCCCTTTCATTCTCTGCCAATTACTGCAGGGTATGTAGAGTCAGGGAGGGAGTTGAACACATCCCATAGGTAACTGTGTTCAATCTATAAGTCTGGGCAGGTGTTCATCTTCCCTCCAAAGTGTACATTGATAGTTCCGTTGGTCAGGGTGTACCAGAATTTGGCGGTATATTTGCTTGATGTCAGCAATGAAGACAATACTTGGTACTCGAAACTTTAGCAACACACTCAAAATATCAAGCTGTAATTTGGGGCCACTCAACAACACATCATTTAGCGAATGCCCTGAGCTGGCCTTACTTGAGGCATCGAAGACTACCCTTAACTTGGTGGTACTGCTACTAAGATTTTGGACACAGTGATGCGGTATGAAATATGATTTACTAGGCGTAGTATCACCTGGTGTAATACGACTCATGTGACCTGCTGATAAGTAATCTTGCATGAAGGTCACATATTGTGTCCTTAGTACTGGTTGTCGTTTAAAGTGGCGTTCCAGAGAGTGAAGGCGACGAAGTGCTACATTCCGAGATTAACCTAATCTCGCTCTCCCGTCTTGAAGGATAATGGGATAACGTACCTTCTCGTCTCAAGGCGAGCATGGGTTTCAACAAAGATCTTTTCACACTTGCTTTCATCAGGTGTGTAGGTTAGTTTGGCATCTGGCAACTCTTCCAGCTTCCATAGATGTTCCTTTGCAGCTCCCTACAACTCATCTGATTGCAGGGGTGTTGAAGGAATGTGTCCCGTTAACTGGGCCAGGACCAACATGTCTGAAGCAAATTGGGTGCCGACTTGTCTGCAAGGTTTCAGAGCACAAGAAACAACTCCATGAGCCACAGCGAGTGGCACTTGTGACAAACCTTGGGAATTGATGTTGTGGTCCGTCTACGAGAGAGACCCAGGCGTGACAGTGCATTTTCCAAGATAAAGTTTGCTTGACTACCAGAGTCTAGCAATACCCGCACTTGCTGAAAACTGCCCCACGCATCTTGAGCTTCCACTCCAGCAGTGGATAACATGACTGTAGCACAAATAGCCTTTCGAGAAAAAGACGAGGATACATTTGCAGCCGGGACGGTAGTGTTGTTCTCAATCGGCTGCTGTACTGGTTCGGGGGTCCCTGTGGTTGGGTGGGCTTAGTAGCGTCTCTATCATCAGTACTGATGAAGTGTAGTAGTGAGTGATGACGAGATGAGCAATGATGAAACGACTTTGATGAGGGACAATTTTTCTGCATATGAAAGGATTGCAAGTAATTAATGCAGAGTCTGTGTTCCTTGACCCATAAAAATAATTCTCTTGCACTCTTCCCTGAAGTACACTGCACTGGTACAGGGGATGGTTCCCTTGACACATCATACACACTGAAGAGGAAGTGACAAAATAGGTACCTGAGGGATTATGCCACTGAACTTGAACCTTCCGACTGGAGGTCGGCTTACTTGAATTAGATGGTTGATGAGACAGATCACCCTTATTGGCCGTGACAGCTTCCCCTGACTTGCACTGGTGCTTGAGAAATGTCCCAAAATCTTGGAGCATAGGAGTCTCCAAGTTCTGAACCATCAGCTCCCACAGTTTTCTAAGTTCCCTATTGACACATTTCTGAATGAGGTGGAAGAGAAGATCCCATTGGTCCACTGGCAAATTGAGCGCCTTCAGGGCTGCCACATTTTCCGTTACTGTTAACAGAAGGTTACGCATGGATGCAGTTGAGTTTACACTGGCAATTTGGACTTGCAAGATGGCATCAATGTGGTGCCCCATAATTAACCTTTTATTTTCATACCTTTTTTCCAGTAAGGCCAATGCGACTTCAAAGTTGTCCCCGGTTAAAGGCAGGGCCTGCACTAATGCTGACGGTTCACCTTCCAAGGCCATTTTTAGTTATGTAAACCGCTCTACATTGGAAAAATCCTGGTTACTTATGATCAGTGCTTCAAACAGATTGGAAAAGTTAATCCAGTCAGTCACATTTCTGGTAAAACGTGGTAGTTTTATGGTTGATAATGTCACTCGCAATGATGATGAAGATCCCTTGACATCGTGTCCCGGTTTGGAGTTGGAGTAAGCAGTATCTAATGTTGCCATTACTAAGTAGTATTTATCATTAAACTTGTCAAGCCTTTTGGTATGTTTGGCTTGATTAAAGTCTGCCTTTCCCTTTGTTTTACATAGAAGTTCAAATGATAAGTCATCGTTCTCAAAACTTGTCTAAAATTCAAGTAGATCTCGACACGTGGAGACAAACAATCTGAGCTGTGAGCTGTCATTGTTGACATTGTCAGCAAGGGCCGCTGCACGTTTCAACCTATTTTCCGCACGCTCCAGGCGGCTAGTTTAAAACCTCAATATTATCCGACATAGCATGTGTGAACAACGTACAAACGTATACAAACTGAATTCAGCAGTTAGCAATCGAGTAGCTGCATCCAGTCATACGATGTGCGCACACAAACATGTAAACAAGCGCCTGCTCGGTATGTGTTCAATAGTTGATGTTACTCTCACAACGATCAATATATCGTTTCGACTCGATTCACATTCACAAAGCTCGACGAAATGGGTTCATTAACAACACAACAAAGAAACAAATGTTTATAAACACAAACAGGATATCGAAGTACGACTAAACGTGACGACAAGAAGTATTTTTGCTCTTAGGAGTTCTTTTCATACCTCCTAGGCTGGTACAAACGAACAATACTCGCCAGTAGTACACGACGCGAACGAAACAAGCCACACCACGCATAAACCACCACCAACCACGAACACTGGTGCGATCCGGCCCGGAGGACCAAAATGTCTGGGCTCTGCGAACACGAAAGTGGACTGTGTACAAAATGTAACGCAAACTGACGAGCACAAACACTGCGCGACTCACCACAATTACTCCATTGTAGCGACTGCCTCTCCAAGATGGCGCCCAAGATAGCACCACCACAACACAGGGGCAAGAGGCAGCAAATTAAAACTTCAGGCAATCAACATGGCCTGAACACTTAATCTCAGAGCTTTCGTCCTTTTTGCCTGTTTGAAATAATTTAAAACAGATTATGACACATTAAAATTACAATATTTTTTTTGTAATTATAATTGGTGTTGTTATAAACATTCATTAATATAAAATTACATTCAAAGGTATTCAGACTCAAAATGCTTCCATTCATAATAATGTAATAATGTGTACGTACAGTATTTTGCTTTTGGCACCTCCCACAACTGTGATATTGGAAAAATTATAAAAGTCATTGTCTGATTTTTAAAATCATGGTATTAAATAGTAATAACTGTTTCAAAGTACTTTTCAGTCATGAAAATCAATTATTGTACATCTCTGTATTATTCTCGGTTACTGTACGTGCTCTTAGTTTGCCTTTTTTTTTATGCCCTTGCCTACAACTTGCCATGTTTGTCATCCATGTGTTAGTACCTGTTAATTTATCACTTCACTGTTAGTTCAGGTCTGGATTCATGAATTTCCAAAATAATTACTTAACTTTTGTTTTAAATTAATTGTCTGTCTACACCATTATTTCTGCTTCAATTGTAATCCTGAATTTTTTGTATGCTGTCTGATTTTGTCTTTACCAACAGCTTCTCCCTGATCAGGAACATTTGTTATTTATTATAATTTGAAGAAATTGACATGTGCTTATATAGTATAATCTTGGAAGGAATTACTGTAATTTACAAATTGACCCTTGTGATACTTTTTGTAATAAATCATCTTGTGAAATATACTTCTCTTTTACCAACTAGTCCCAACTTTTAACCAATTCCTTGTAAACAATATTTCAACAGACAAAAGTGTACCTTTTTAATATATGTATATCCAAATTCTTCCGCTAACCTTAAAACATTTATTTTTTGTTGTGATTTGTGCATTTCCGGTTACCTATCTGATTTTTATTTACATTATCATTCCTATAAATAAAGTTTCTGAAAAATTCTTGTGCTGTCTTATTTTTAAATTCAGCTGATGATGTGCATTTCAGTGGCCATATGGTTTTCTGGCAGGACTCTGATAGATCTGAACCGTGCAGGAGTCCCTCTGATGGAGATTGTATTTGAGCCAGACCTGTCTGATGGTGAGGAAGCTGCAGCTCTTGTACGAGAACTTATCATCATCTTGCAGCGACTTGGCACCTGTTCTTGCAAGATGGATGGTAAGTGCTAAAGAGTTTACTTTGCATTGAGTTCTTAGTAAGTAACTATGTTTCGTCGTATCTAGGTAATTAATTCCTGGTTATCGCCTTCTTTTCCTTTCCTGAAACAAGCACAAGTGACTCATTTAGAATTTAGAACTTAGTTTTATCTTATTTTAAAAAATATCACACAATATTTGACCAGATTAGGTATTCAAACCATTGTATTACCAGTATTATTTGGTCAATGTACATATTTAAGTAATGAAACAGCATTTACACATTGTGAGGCAGCTACAATGTTTTCAGTTCATCTTACATTCTGCGTGGGTTAATATGTACTGTAGTTGGATTATCCATGAACAACTGCTAGCACTTCTTACCTCAGGGTCGTTTTACTCGTGGGTTCTATCATCGTTCCATGGGATTCCCATGTCATAAATTAAATTAAATCACATAATTTACCAGACTAAACTAAATGATGCTGAATCAAACATGATGTTTTCACTTGCCACATTAGCTACTGTGACAGGGTTGCGGACCTGGTCCCTATTTAACATTTTTAATCTGTGTACATATGTTCTGCTTCTGTTAGTTATGTGATGAATACATTATGGCACTTTGAATATGTTGACAACACAAGTACATTCTTATTTTGTCTTTTCCTTGTGTTTATTTTACTTAAAGTAAAATGTTGCTCAGAATGTTGATTCAGACATTCTATCGAAGTAAACTTTTAAAACATTTTGAGTTATCAAGTCATTTCCAAACTTATGGGACTTGTACTACAATTCAAGGTACTCAATTTAATGCAATTGTGAAGTGTGAGGTGTCAAAAGTTACTCCTTTGAATTTTGAACAGATTATTTTATTTTATTATTTCTGTACCGAGTCTCTTCAGGGTGTTTAGTATGTTTGAGATTTGTCCTAAATTTGGTATCATATATAGATTCATATATTTGTATTGCAACTGCACATATATCTGTTGATAAAGCATTTTCCTGTTACTTATTGTAATAACATTTTGCTGTATAGTGAACTTTCCAGTTCCTACCATGTTTTTGATCATTTGTGGACAACCAAATTTTCGTATGAAGTGTAAATTTACCAATTTCTAGTTGTGGTTTTGCCCAAAATTTCGCAACATTTTATTTTAGTGTCTTTTTAGCAGACTGTGACGTGGTAAGGTCTTATAGTGAATTTGAAGTTGGCTGATGTGCTGTAACTCTAAAAAAAAATCAAGCTTGCCATATCAAGTTTGGTATCAAAATGCTCAGCATTGAATTTCCTAAATTTTAGTTACGTGAGTTTTTTGTTGTATACTTTGTCCAATTAAGTACTAGGAGGCTTTATGTAAATTGGTATAACTTTAAGGGAAGTGGTGGTCTTTATAAGTCAGACACAGCGGCGTCGATGGTGGGCGCAACCTTCCTGGAATCCATGCCTTATAAGGCCAGTGATGGAATGTTGAGGGTGTTTGTGAAGTTGGCAAAGCTAGTGCAAGGGCGGGCAGAACTATTTTCTGCATCCGCAGTATCTTCCTATCAGCCATTAAGTAAAAGAAACCACTAATTAACATGTCAATTGCATTAATAAATCTAATATAAGCTCAGGGCAAAGCCGTGTAATAATGAATTGCAACAAAGGAATTTATCTGTATAACTATCACTTTGGCAAAGAGTTGCCAGTTGGCGCAAGAATATGTAAGGGTGGCTGAATCAAGGCAAGCAGCGGACCTGGCTGGGGCTAGTTGGAATCGCGAGGCGAGACAGACGTGTGCTAGGCCGGGGGCCGAGAGAGTTGCTGGTGTGGGGTGGAGGCAAGCGTGGCCACCCTCGCTGAGTTAAGGCAGTTTGCTATATTTTTTTGAAGACTTAATAAGTGGTGAAGGAAGTGGCCAAGTAGCTACAAAGGGGCTTTTTTTTTTGTTCTAGTGGAACTAAGGATAGTCATATTTATTTTCTTGTGTAATTAATACACGTCACGTTTGCCGTTGCAGTCTTTTCGGTGCGAAACTCCAACCAGGCTTAAAGTGACCTTTGCATCAGACATGTGAATTTCTGTAACAATTTAAATTTGGATAAGTTAAACTAATTAATCTTCAAGTGATTTAATCGGGAATTTGGCCTTTTAATTGTTTCCATCTTTATTGAGACTCTTAACTGAAGCTATCTGGCAAACTCTTATGTAAAGACCCTTTACACTACATTGCGTAGCGTCAACTGAAATATTACTAGGTGTCACTACTAAGGACGGCAGTGGCAGTCATGTTGTGGTGTGGCACAATTTACGTCAAAAAATGAAAACAAAGTAAGCACAAGGAGAGCAAAGGAAAAGTTACACTCTAAAGACTAAGCACATCACATTTAGCATTGTGAAAAATCTTGAAAATGCCGCAGGAACCAAATGGTTACTACTCTTTTCAAATATGCCCTGCTTGTATCAGTCCACAATTTCAGCAGTCTCGCACCACAAGTCACGTTCTCCTGCCTCTCCTCGCACAGTGCGTTGTAGGGACCTTTAACTAAACTACATTTAAAACCTGATATTTATATTTTAAAACAGTAGCATTAAACATGAAAAACTAAATTAAATTTATGACTTACAGAAATGTTCACATAATAGATTCAACATCTTTTACATAAATATATACAACATTACATTTCTAAACTCAAAGATGCCTTCTGATGATCAGATTAAATTCTCTTTCTTTCTATTTTCCTACTTATTTCCCTCACAGGTGGTCAGTTTTCAACGTTAAAACATAAAAAAAAGTACCTATTTATAGCACTTCTCGGAAAGTAAACATTTGTACACCTGGAGCCACACTTGCCTCTGTTCAACTATGCAATATTTAAATATTTAAAGCTATTAATTGCAATTACTTTCCAAGAAGCTAAAATATGTATGTAAACTGCAACTTTGCCATAAACTCAGGCTCTTTAAAAAAAATTATAATGATTTAATTCAATAAACTTATATAAAATTTGCTTTTAACAAGAGCGTTCAAGTATGTGTGTTAGCCTTCCTACAGAGAGGCAAAACATATGTTCCTAATTAAAAGGTGAACAAGTAACTAAGAAAAATCACTGTACGCTAATGTGAACAAAATAAAATACTAAAATGCTTACATGCTAAAGAAAATTGGAGGACCACATCACAATATATGATGGTATCAGTAACATTTACCAAAATGTGATAGGACAATGGCGGGAAAGGCCGCTAGGCTACAAATTACAAATAAAGCAGCAAGAGTTGTGCACAAGTACTCACAGGATGGTACTCGCAGATAGAAACACACACACATAGGACGAACACATTTCTCCGCGGACGCGCGGTCACAACGTTTTGCAGACTACATCTGCTTCATCAGGTGAGTGGAGGCACACTGAAGTCTATTGTCCAGCGGTGGTTGGTAATCAGTGCACCTAGCGGCCAGAGGGCGAACTAAGGTGCGGCGGGAAGTTTGGAATAAGGGTTTGTTATCTGAGGCTAAGGCCAGGTGGCTGTCTGGATTTTGTAATCTATTGATGTGCCAGTTCCCAGCGTCTTAATTCTGCTTTGTTTTTGTTATTCAACTGTGGTAGAGCCCTCACCACTCTGGTTGTATAACAGGAATCAAAGTTGGAGTTATGAAGTGCTGCATGTGCAGCAACTGGCTTCTCATGTGGATCAACCTCTGCTCCAGCTATGGCTTTTTTGGTGTCAGCTCTGTGGCCATTTATCCTGTCTGAGAGTGTTGGTGGTTAGGCCGATATACTCTGCATTGCAGTGAGTGCACTGTAGCTGGTAGATGAGGTTTTCATTTGCACAGTTGTAGCTTCCTGGTATGGAGTAGGTTTGATTAGTCTGTCTGCTATTGAATGATGTGGAAGGTTGATGTATTGCACAGGAGCCGCAGCATGGTTTATTACAAGGGTGAGAACCCCTGGGGGTTGTTCTATCATCTGATGTGATAATGGCTGGCAGTTTGGGGCGGACCAGTTTGTTACAGAGGTTGGGGGGATGTTTGAATACCAGCCTTGGTGGTTTAGTGAGCAAGTTTTGGGTGAGTGGTGAGGAGGTCAGGATTTTGTGCCCACAGTTCAGTATTGTTTTGAGTTTGTGCAGACCTTCGTGGTATGGGACAACCAGGGGGATTTCAGAATTGCCAAGCTTGGTTGAGTCGTCACTAGTTGTAGTGGCTCGCTGT
>PNEQ01100356.1:0-29562 GCA_003012365.1 Medauroidea extradentata | reverse complement strand
TCAATTAGTAATTTTGTTCACCCTCATACCCTAGTGCTCATGTACCTATCAGTATAAAACAATCAGTAACACTGCCGAGTGGGATCATTAACAGTACCTGGACAGACCACCCCCTGAGTGTAAGAGTCTCGAAGTGTAATACTGGGGAGTATTGCTGGCGCCCACCCTAACATCTCATATAACATCTAAATTAAATTGAACTCATCCCGCTCGAGAGAGAGTGTCATAAGGTTATGTACCTTTATGGAGTTCGCTTAAGGCGGTAAAACCATGTGAGCTGTGGTTATCACGAGTGTTGTTGTTAAAAGGAATTTCAATTTGAATCTGTGTAATCCAGTAAATAAAGGGTGTAATATCATACGTTGTGACAGAAAATTTATGAATTGCTTAATGTGGGAGAGGCATCCCAAGATAACAAGGCCTGATCCCGTGCAGTTGCACACGAGCTGTGTCTATTTGTTTTGCTATTTGTGTATTTTAGCTATAAGGTGTGAGTGGAATCTCGGGTAACGCGAAGCATCCTGCGATTAACTAAGAATCGGTCCGCGAGGATGCAGATATCTGATTCAAATGCTGACATCACCGGCAGGACTTACCATTTTTTTTATTAGAAAGAGCCGTTCAAGGTTCTTTACCGAATCTTTCTGGGGGGTTGTAAGGCACTTGGCTTGCCCACCTTATTTATTTTCCAAATTCTGTTTGTGGTGTGAGATAATAGCTTTCTTTGGCCTAAACGTAACGTAACTTTCGGTGTAACCATTAAGAACTAAAAGCCTATTTATATGTGTTTTCCGGCGTCAGCATAGGTCTAATGGAATCCCGGCATGTCTCGCGATCACTAGGTATAGAATGAGGGTTAGGATGAGTCGCTCGGGAGAACGGGAGACCCGGCTTGCCAGTGTGTAGTGCATAGAGATCACCTAGAATAGCTATTAAGGACCTGAGTGTAGTTTAAGTTGTATCCGGGACTTGACACATTTGTCTGTGTAGACCATGGTAAATGAATGAAGAAAAGCAAGGGACGTTTATTTATTTGCAATGGTTGTGATGTTATTTGCTGTAATCTGACGTAATTAATTTACGAGCGGTGGGCTGAACCTTAACTACAAGTAATTTCCGTTAACAATTTAAGTACTATGTGTGACAGGCGAGAGCATTCAGGGCTGAGGAAAGTGTAATTGTGTATGTAGAATCATTTGTTATTGTTTCGTTAAAAGCGGGAAGCCATCTTGTAATTTTTTCCTTCTCGTTAGTTGCCCAGAGATATGTACAGTCTCGAGAATCGCCGAGTCCGATGAAGTTGTGTTAGCAGAGACTGGGATAATGTGTTTACTCTGATGAAACTGTCGTTTCAATGCGTTTAGGAATGCTCTCGGGAGGTAGTGTGCTAACCCATGGATATCGTGCTGTAGTCCGCCATCTCTGGGAACTTCCGGAGAGAAGTGGAGAGGATGCTGGGAGTCCGGCGTCCCGGACGTTCTTAGCTATCTGACTGTCGAAGTGATCGGACGTGTGCGGGGAGAGCTCCCGCGGGCACACGTGCCATGGAGATCCTTTAACATCGGGGCTACAGCACCTTTCTTTTTAGTAACGTGAGCCATCGGGCTGCGCATTTAATTGATTTGTTCCGAATTTAGCTACATATATCTTTTACAGTATAAATTAAGAGTTGGTTTTTGAGGTGAGAGCCCACCGCGTGTGTTGTACAGGAATCTGTAACTGTGTTGCGTAGATTGAATCTGAGTATTCAATGAACATCGTGCTACTAAATAGTACTTTTATCATTTACTGGTGATAGTAATCCCTGGGTGCATCTGACAATATTTATATTTGGTGGTTTTCGCTCTTCTCTTCTCGTACCCACGACACTGAGGTAAGAACTTGTAACTCTATCACTGAACCTACAGCTAGCCGAGGACATACCGAATCCAGCAATATTCTACGGGTGATTCAGAGGGCGCGTTTGTGCGAGCACGTGGTCAGCGTAGGCGCAACGAGCACGTGGGGAATAGTGCCACCACAAGCTGAAAACATTGACCGGCCGCCACTGTGTACGCACCTGACGGTCACGACAAGCATTCAGCTCGAATGTAACTGAATGTTACAGCAACACCTAGAATGTTCTGCTTACATCAGCCAGCACGGTCTGCAAGCTCTGAGAATATTCTGGGCGTCGTCACGGCCGACTACAAATACCAGCCCACTGCAAGTGGAGAGGAGAGATTGCGGCATTCAGCTGGTAAGTGTTTGCGATGGACTTGGCAGGGAGGGACGAGGCGGGACCAGCAGATCAAGAAGCTACAGAGGTGTGGAATATGGTGACACTCTTCAAGTGGTGTGCGTAAGGATGAGAGTGGATGAACAGGATGAACTGTAGCTATGTATTGTTAGACATTTCTAGATAGAAACTCATGTGGTCGGAGGTCTGATATGAGAGAGAGAGACGTTATTAATTATACACTAGAGTAGTAAATTAGGCTTTTAGGGGGCGTACCTGTATATAATATCTGTAAGTATTTAATTGAAAAGGGTGAATCGCTAGTGTTGTATACTTAATGTAGAGTGTTTAGAGAGATTGTAATTAAATTAAGAACTTTAATAATCTAAGCCCTCTCTCCCAAACGAACCTGGTTGCGCCCAGGACAGTAAAGTTGTTACAGTATATAATAAATTAAGCAGATGATCCCTTTTAAGAATTCAAGCTGTGTAGTTGGCAACATTTTATCGTTAGTGAAGCCACAACAGCACAGACAATAAGACGTGAGGATTAACCTAGGAGTGCCAACTATATCTTTTATATGCTCCTTGGTCGGGAGCATGTCTCTCAGGACGTTTAAAGAGCCCATGTGGCTGTACGTCAAGGCGGTGTTGATGCATAACCTCTGCTGCTCCCTGTCCAGGCCAGGAGCATTCCTCACACACTCGCATATACTTGTGGAATGAAAGAGACTTAAGTTTCAGGTATTTACTAGGTCATGTTTTCATACACATTAAGTTACCAACACGCACGGGGCATTCTACACTTCCTTCAGCGCTTTTCAACAGGGGTGCGATGGTACACGAGCGCACTAATTAGTTTTTTCCTCAAGGGAGAAGAAAGATGAAATCAAACCTACGATGTCTGCAGAACTTGCAAAGTTGTAACTCATGCCCATGTGGGTTATGTACCTATTGCCTAAGCTGGGGGCTACATGTTAACTTTAATCACTGAACAAGACAGCAAAAATTACTCCTGACTGAGTGACGGTGTGTGCGAGAAGAGAGAGACAGAGAGTGTAAAAAGGTACCACGATGGATTAAGCTAACAGAAAGGTGATGACCAACTAAACAAAGTAAGTAGCTTCATTGCGTAAACACAACAGGCTGCACTGAAATATGAAGAACAACTGGGCTTAGCGTTGCGTGCACTGGCTAGACGTTGCACGTGCAGGCAGCATTACGATCAATGGCCACATTCAAAATACAAATTTAGACACAGTTTCCTTAAAATTATTACAATATGTAGGCAACTTAAACCTTGCGCGTGAATAACTGACGTCCTCAAGACTTTGCCCCTAATATTATTAAGTCCAATGTGCCTCCCGTCATGTAGGCCTACATAGTTATGTAGTGTGCCAAGGTTGAGTGACACATAAACTTTGTGTGACGTACCTTTCCACTTGCCGAGATGACATTTTAAAATTGTAAAGCAATATAGTCTCAACATGTGCCTCAAGTTGCTTGTGTTAATTTTCACTGAAACTTTATTGCTTTTAGGTTAAGTGTGTGTTTTGTTTACATTTGCTACATGATTCCATACACTGTCACTTGCAGCACCAACTTTATAGTTACAAAAAAAAGTTTGTGCTTAGGGTATAAGAAACTTATTATAATAGTTTAATATGTAATCTCCATTAATTTACTGTTGAACTATATTGGCAAAGAGTTGTCAAGTGAAGCAGAAGTGGCAAGCCTGGGGCGAGAGAAACGGGGAATCACGGGATTGAGGGGGCAGAGTTTGGTGGTTGGAGGTGCTACCAGACGAGCAGACAGAGAATGTAGTTGGTTGCTTGAACTTCGGTAGGCGTGCGGGACACCTTCAAGAGCCCACATAAGTGTATTTTGTAAGGAATTAAAACTGTGTAGACTTCTGCGAGTGATTTTCAGGGTTAGTCACGCGGGCGACGTCACATCCTAAGAGACTAGTTGGGCCTCCATGCCCGTAATCCATGGAGTGGCGACCTAAACCACGACCATCTATATCTCCCACTAACCCTGGTAATAGAACATAAACACTATCATTCAAAATCACATAATTGATCACTCACACAAGCACTCAGATAACCTTTCGTTTCAAGGGTTGCCGCCCTCATGTTTGAATTATTGTGCACGTACATCTCCCCTGGAAACAACAGACACATAAGAGGTATGGAAAGTAAAGGTGTCGAGCGAACAACTGGAATATTCAATCGTTGATAAAATCCAAACTACTCATCTTATTTCAATGAAAATTTTTTGCTGAGTAGATATCTTATTAGCGAATGTCTATTTATGTTGCACTGGGCGTAGGTATGCTTTGCTTACGAGTAAAAATCAATAAATGGTAGTTACAAAAATAAGGGATTGAAGCCATAAAATCCATTAAAATGGAAAACAGTAACTTTTATAATATTTAATATAACATCTAAGAATCCATAATAACTGAAATTAAAAAATATTTGTGTTTCAATTTTTAAAAAAATTTTAACCACCGCAAACCATCCGCGCAGAGGTTAGCTTCTAAGAAAGAAAGTGTTATATTTTCATAGACAGTATCCCTTACTTCAAAGAAATAAAGTACTATATTTTCATGTACAGCATCCCTTACTTCAAAGAAAGAATGAAAGAAAGAGAGATTGAAAGGTGCAAGGATAGTGATGTGTTTAAACAACTCTTTGGAGAAATGCTTACAAGAACTGTTGCATGTATGATAAGGGACAGAAATTGAACAATGTTTGAACGCAGTGACAAGAGAAATGGGAGCACCCCAAAAAAATTATAGCCAACAACAAAGTCTACTACATTTATTACATATTGTAAAACTTAAGATTTACATTATCAGGCCAACACTCAATAAGTTTTGGAGAGAGGATTAACAATCCATACATCAGAGTACCACTTCATTTCATTTATTAATAAAACCACTTTTGTGACACACAAGGTTTTATACATAGGTATTACAATAATTCTTTATTGTGTAATTTGTTGACTTTATCTACAAAAAGTGCAGTCTATACTCAGGAAATTATGGTATATTTAATATTGAGAAATACAATAACTGAAAACACTTCCATAGTTAATCCTGTAAATTTTTCTCACCACACAGAAATTAAGAGTAGGCAGGAAGATAAAGTACCTGATGTCCAGAATATGTTTGGGTAAAATAACTTAACTGCTACAATTTGAAGACCACTTTAACTCTGACAGAGGAAACTATGGACAATAGTTGGGATAGCATCTTTCGTCGCTTGTCTCCCACTCACTAATCTGTCGAAACCAGAGCTGAAAATTTTTTTGGTGAGAGGATTTGTAATACTAAAACCATAAAGAGTAAAACCACAATTTGATAATGTCTCACAGTGCTCAAGAAAAGCATTACAACATTGCTAACCTAACAAAATTTTATCTAAACACCACCCCCCCCCCCCCTTTTTCACAAAAAAAATTCATTGAAAATTTTTCTTCCCTCATCTTAAGTATGCTATGATCTTTAATCATAAAAATATAAAACTATTAAAATAAAACCTTTATTTGTTTGAATATGTACAGCTTATATCTTCCAAATCACATACACCCTACAGAGCAAACACGAACAATCCTTGTTTAGAAAAAAAAATCAGAACAAAAAACTTTACGAAGATCATATAACTAGACATAGTTATTGTAATCCATGTCAATGCAGGTCAATAAATTTTCTATGGAAGCTTTATGGCTGCGCTGGAAAGACACTCAAAGCAGACGAGTGATGCATGGCAACTGTGCAGCAGCCATGCTGCATAAGAAAGAAGTGATACCTCTCTAGCTATCTGCTCTCTATCTTCGCATTACAATCAACATCCTTGTCATGAACTACATCAACTGATACTGTACAAACTTCACAAGCCGGGCACAGACGCACCAATACTTATCACAGTTTAGGTGGTAGTAAAATAATTTGTGTATAATTTGGGAATAAATGAAGTTGGGTGGGAACTGTATTTATCCAGCGTACTGCTGCTGCATGGTGGGAATAGTAAGAGGTGGAACCGTGTGCATGTTCCCCCTCCATTTGTTTGCTACCTCCCCTCCTTTGTGATGTCATGCGAGTTGCAAAGGAATATTTACAAAATATTGGCTAATACATCGAGTGCCCAAAAAATGTTCAAAGCAAACTTGTCAGCAATCGAAAACCATTCAGTCAAATTATTTCAAAATTTTTGCACCGTATTTGTGATCTGTCATGCCGATAATTTTATCTGTTACTTTTCATTATCTAAATTATTTTATTTTTAAAAAATTATCTAACAGTGTACTGTTCATTATTGACTGAAAAATGCAGGGCCATATATAGTAAGTGAGAAACTTTTTAGTTTTTCGAGACATGGAATCAGCGGATGAAAGGAAGAGGAAACTCTTAATTTAACTTTTATGTCCCTCTCGAAAAGTTTGGAGATACGCCATTGTTTTAGGTGGCAGGTAAAATGTACACAAAACTTCAGATTCGCACGTTCGCTATCTGCAAACCGACGGCAACTTGTTCCTTGATTTATAAATACTGGATTTGCCATGTTAATTTCAATTCTGGATAACATACTAGTTATAAAATAACTAACTTATTATTGTGTAACAAAGTTTGTTGACAATCTCACTGTAGGTTTAATTCCTGTGTAAAATCTTTTCACGTACTGTAAATGTTCTGTATTGTTGTGTATAGTGCCAGTTGTGGAAAACATAGAATGCTGAACCTCTGTATTAGCCTTCCTCCTTCGGCTTAGCATTGATTTCATATTAGTGAAAACTAGAGAGCTTTTCTCCTTTGTTTTTGTTGTTTTACTTATTTTGTTTTTATTGTGTGCAATAATTATTGTGATGCAACATTAATGTTGCATCACAATAATTATTGCACACCATTGTTACGGACGGGACATTTAGACAAAGTAATATTACAAAATAGTAAGAATTCTAACACTATCTGTCACTTCAGTAGGCCTATAGCAAATTGCTTTATTATATGTTCGCGTTAGTTCAGAAAAGCAGGAATTATCTTTTCAAATTTTTAAAAAATCCTGTCTCCAAATGGTTTTAACTCGGATTCTGGAAGTAAACCATTCAACACAGAAAAGTTCACAACACATTTCTTCTGTGAATCAGTCTTATAAAGCATACCCTTGCATCCATCACGAACGACCTGCTCCACGTAAAAAATCTCAATACTGCCATCGTCTTCTACTCCTTCCTGGGTTACCACTACATATTTGTTTTCTTTGCGGTTTACTCTGTCCGACTTGCTCAATAAGTAAGTACTGTCCTCCCCTAACATTATTTTTCTCAAGATTCTACACAACACACACTTCATCAATATCTGAATCAGTGTACACTTTACTATAGTACGGCCTTTTCTTTCTTGGCATTGTGTTGCCATCAGAAACTTCAGAGTCGGAATCACTGGCATTCTCATGGTACACCTTATTCATGCGTAGTTCAGAATAATTGGTTCTACCGCTTACAATACGTCCTGGGTATAAAGAAGAAGCACGGAAGTAATGACTTGAACGAACACTTGGAATAGGAGAGATGTTTTTTCAGCGTTCTTCTAAGAAGATTCTGTCGTGATCAATTTCGGCACTGGGAATGAACATAATCTGAATACCTCGAGCAACATCAGAACAAGTTGTATAAAAGTCCTTTGCACAGGAAACAAGAGCTTTTCTAGTCTTCACTCTCTCCCATATCATCCTTTATGCTGTACCTCCGACACCATGTACGGCACCTTTTCAGTGCGGGGTTGCAAAAAAGCACCACCCTCCAACAATTCAAAAACTTCAACCAAAAAGCACAAATTTGACAATGTATACATATTTTTAAATTAGCTGGCAGTGCCATCAGAAAAAAAAAAACATTTTCAATACTGTATTTTGTTGTTAAGTCATTTAATACTGCTTTGAAGAACATCCATACAAAACACTTGTCATGACTTAGATCACCACTAACAATCGCATAACATTTTTTTGATCCATCACCCAACCAAGCAACATGTGTAAATATAGTTACTTGCATGTTGCTCCAGTGCACACACTGAATCTCGTCTTGCGAAACACATGATAAGTAATTCTCATAAAAATCTATCTGTATTAGCGCTTCATTTTGCTGAAAATGCTGCTTCTTTTGTTCAAATATGCAGGCTTGTGTCAACTTAACAAAACAATGAATTTTGAATGTTGGTAACTTTCCTTTAAGAATATCTATGGCATCTACTAACCCTTCCATCTTGCTTAAAACAGAACGACCATTTATTTCACACCACTGTTTCCATGAAATGTCAGCTTGCATTATCGTAGTCTTCTTGTATAATGCCGATAACACTATTTGTAGAACATTTCTCACACATCCCAGACAAACATTTCTCATTCATTGGGTCACAGGTAAGTTGGAGAAGCAACTCTCTTCCTGTTCGAGGAAAGCTGACTATTTTTTTCCCCAGTGCTTGAACTAAATAGTTGAAGTTTCCATGATACTCACATACACACACAGTATGTGGCATTTGAGAAGACAACAGAACATGCTTTGGTCTGAGGCTGCGCTCACAGTACCAGCAGGTTTTCAGATTCCGATAACCGGCGCCGATCTGCGCCGACTCTCTGCTCAGGTGGGCGCTCACAGTGGAGGCAGGTTACAAGCGCCGACTCTTGGCGCAGATTACAAGCGCTGACTGCACAACCTCAGCAGTCTTGGAGCTGAGCAGTGAAGAGGCAGTGTATTTGCTTATTGCTACAGAAAATGTTAGTTTAAAATTGAAACCAGAGAAACGTGACGTTCAAGAAATAAATAAGTTATGATCAACATATGGTGAATACCATCACCTATTTCCTCAATTGAAAACAGATGACCAGAGGTTTCGTGAATATTTTTGAATGACGAAAGAAACTTTCTATTACATTTTCAACAAAATAGGAGATCGACTGATGAAGAGTTGGTGTAACTTCCAGCAACAAAAAATTCTTCCAGAAGAACGACTCGTAATAACCTTGAGGTAATATATGTACCATTTTATTTGTACAATGTTAGCACTAGTCAAAGTTGAAATAATTTAAAACAAATTTCAAGTTCACAATTTAATGATGCAATGGGGAACATGCGCAATTTTTTTTATGTTTTAATTCGACTCCGCAGGCATTTTTAAGCAATAATCACATTTCACTTTTAATTTCTATGCGTTGATTCAAGCGCAATCGGCGAAAAACGTAACATAATTTAAAAAGCCCGCCGAAACGCTAGACTTCAGCATGGCGCCCGCTGTGACGTCATCCGGCGAAACTCCAGCCCGCTTGCTGCCTACTGCCCATAGCAATCGTGCGCACATCGCGAGAAGTATGACAGAACGTTAAAGTAATCTTGACTTGGCGCAAAACGAAAGATGTTCACATCTTAGATAGCACGTAAGTGTTCTAATACGTACTTAAAAATAATCGGGAAGTTATTTGTTCCTGAACGAAAACGTGAAACATTACGCTAAGCAATGGATATAAATTATTCGGCAAAATTGTGATTCATCACTACAATAATTAATATTTTTGTCTTCAATGCTTGCATTTATATTTTCGACGTAGGTTCTATACATGATATTCCTACAAATAATTGTTTATTGTTTTTGTGAAATGTAATCTGATGAGTGACCTAAACACAAACTTAAGCGCTATTTAAACTCGTGGTATTACAAGTAAAACCCAAGCAGGTTACTTTTCATAAACGCCGATAGTAACTCAGAAGAAATTATATATATATATATATATATATATATACACAAATATTAATTTAAAGGCAATCATCAAAATTTTAGTCAGAGTAAATAACTCGTACACAGCATTCATGCATTACGCGAAACCTTACATAGTTCGAGGTCTACCAGTAGATAGCAGCACTAGCGCCTAGATCCAGGACCTCTAAGCACAGTGGCGCATGCGCACTGCCGCGTTCCCTCTCCTTGCCACTCCTCTAATCCCAGTGTACCCCCTCCCTGCCGCCAATCCGCCAGCGCGTTGCCTTGCTATCATCCACCACTTCGCGGTCGCAACGTACAACCTTCAATTTGGTGAAGATTTTCACCATTATTTACCGCGAAAAATCTGCATGCACATATTGTACAAGCAGTTACCAACACAAACGTACTTTTCATGTTACAACTGGCAGAACACTTTACACGGAAAAGAAGCAGGCTAGGTGAAGGCACGCATCAGTAGATTTCGTGTGAAATATATTAACTGCACTGAAAACAAATCGTTCGCGTTTATTTTCTCTTCAATTAAATTGAACATTTGAATACATATTCATCGTGTGCACCGTGTGAACATATCTGCTGAAAGTATAAGCACAAAGAGCCAATTGAATCTAATAAGCTCGTTATTTGTACGCGTGCAAATGGTGGTGAAAAGTGGCAGTTAAACTGGGTAAAAATTTCTGCAGTTGAATGTCACATTCTTCTTCTGAATCGCGGAAGCGTGCGTTGATTAAGAAAATGACCGAAAATAAAGATTTCACACAAACACAAGAACTCTCTGTAGAAGAAAAACCTCTTTTTCCGGCACGTTCAATATTACTGGCACTTCTGAATATTTATTTGCAATTATTATTCAAAGTTAAAACAAATAAATACTGTAATTCATAATATTGTTCAAATTTTCACATTGGTATGTTGTTTTACATATAAGGAATTTTTATATTTCTTTAAACATTAAGATTTATCTTAAAAAGTTAATGTGACATGACTGTTCAACCTTATAGAACAATGAATTTTACAAGTTCAATACTCACGTAAATAACTTGTTTATTTATTGTTTTGTAACGAGTGTATGGAAAGAGACGTCCAAAATAAGAATTTTTTTAAACTTTTTATGTTTAGAATCTATTCAATATTGGATTGAAAAAAAAGTTTTAATATTCACACATAATTATTGCTCTTTAAAGTGTTATTTTCAAGTAGGAAAGATTTTTTTTTAATTTTTAAATTACCGTCATTTTAATATTTAATGGACAATTATGTTCAATAATAAAACAAAACAAAAATGTATCCGACTTAGATTTGAACCCTAAGAACATTATCAGCAGCTCGATTATTTAACCAACTCTTTACAGCTAAAAAAATGTTGTTGGAAGCTAATATAAGAAAAAATAATGTGGGAAGACAACGCAGTATCATTTAATTCCAGTTATACTTCGTTTCCGAGTGACACGCACGACAAAAGAATCACTTGTGTAAATTAATTCATACTCTGTAGATTAGCCTGCCCTCCGTAGAGTGTAAACGCGTGTAAGGGGGTACGGATGGAGAAGGGAGGGGAAGGCTGGAAAGTGAGAGAGCATGGCGGGTTGGAAAGAGAAGGGACGAGTGAAGGGGAAGGTGTTACTGCGCATACGCCACTGTGCTTAGAGGTCCTGGATCTAGGCGCTAGTGATAGCAGCAGCATGGAAGAACCCAAGTAGTTCCAGAAGTCACGCTAGGTAGCAGAACACAATAAAATGTATTAATTTTGTATCTAAATACTGTAAAGCTTCGCAGATATTGTTTGCAATTCAGTTCCCATCAATATATATTACAAATGCGTACAATCAGGAGATATTCCAAGTTTGAGTTAACGTTCATAGTATATTTTTAAAAATGTAAGTGTGGTTACGACCAATCACATAGAAACGAACCGTTGCACTCCTCATATTTTTATTTACATTTATTGAGATAAGGAACGTAAGAGTAAGTCACAAAGTTTATAAAATAAGAATTATTTATAACGTGAAAGGCAAACAAACGAGCAGAATCGTCGGAAAAAAGAAGCGTCTTACGAAAATGGTTTTCAGAGTAAAATCTTACGTAAATAGGCTAGTGATTATTTAAACTATTATTAACATGTTAAGTACGGTATCTAAGAACAACTAATATTTTAGAGTGAATCTCACGCCACATTCGCATTTCACTTGATATTCTCTCAGGCGAGATCTGAGAAACAATTAGGCTATAAATGCGGCCCTGAAATGGTGCTAACCATTAGCTACACGTATTTGTTTGTATTAAACGCATATTCTGCAACACAATTCACCACCACGATAAATATCCACCGTACTACATGCTTAAAGGCTTCAACACGAACGTGTTGTGGCTGCAAGTCATTTTGTAACTCCTAAAGTAATATACTGACACCATAAACAACGTAACTGGCAATGCCTCGGGTAGGAAAACGTGACTTCCCGCCAAGCCAATTTCGCCTAGTGATGTCAAGCCAATCACAGAGCGTTCTCATCCCGTTTGAAAATGTCTGAATTTCGTACGTTTACGGCGACATTTTTTTACATGTTAGATGTTGCTTTAAGTCTCTGCATTAAGTTCACATGTTATTTAGCAATAAATCTAAATGCTGGTAACGTTTTCAGTTAAATACCCGACACACGCATGTTCCCCATTGCGTTGTCAGTATAAAAAAAACCAAGTAGATTAAAATAATTACTAGGTAGTTAAAGTAAAGGGTTGAATATTACAATATTTTTGCCAAAGTAGTAAGGTAATATAAATAGGCTGTTATGCATAGACAACAATCAATACTTGTTGGAGGGCTTACTAGGCAACTCTTGAACGTTGTAGCAGCCCGAACAAAAGTACTCATTGTTGGGATATGTAGCCGCTGTAATGGGAAGTGGAGACGGCATTATGTGATCTGTAGATATAGTAATGGAAGGGTAAGATGCAGAAGTTGTTGAGGGTGATGCAAATGGGAGCGAAACTTGATGAGAAGAATCTGAAGAGAAAGCAAACTCGTGAACCAGATTTTGAACTCTGCTTCGAAAGCGTAATTTCTGATCCTCAGGAATCTTTGTGATGTAAGGAAAAAGACTGCGAAAAAACAAGTCATCATTTTCAGGTTGGCTATTTTGTATAGCATTTTCCGAAATTTGAACTTTTTTTTCTCTCCATTTCAATAATAGTTTCATTGTAGTGAGAGCTTCCTTGGATTTTCCTCCTCTTCTTTTGTGATATTTGTGAATCACTGTTGTCATCGAAGTCTTCATTTTGGCTTCATTTCTCAGTCCCATCTTCATCACTGTTGTCGTTACGACTTACCGTCTCACGTCCTTGACATTATCAGACACATCATTTGCTTCAGCAGGTAAACATGTTGTTTTAAGAGTCATCAAGTTACTTGCTGACGCTCGAGGCTTGACAATGTCTTTTAGAAACAGCAGACTTGAAATAAGGCCATTTTGGTTCGTGCAATGTATCTCCAGGATCACCTGAAAGTGGTGGTTTGACCTTCCCAAATTCAACACAGAACTGATTTTGTAAATACTTCCACTTCTTGCAAAGCACTTCTTCTGAAAAAAAAATATGATTACAAAGCAAAAGGAGGTGCTACGAAATGAGAACATAAATGTTAAAAAAATAATGTATGCCCTCTTTTCCCAAATGCCACAACAATTTTAAAAACATTTCATAAACATTGCAATTTTATTTTGAAATGTTTGACAGAACAAATATTCTATACAGTACCGGCAGGTTTAAATGTTTTTTTTTTGGGGGGGGGGGGGGAGAAGGTGGTGTTCATACATAAACACATGAAGAAATATATTTATTGGTGTGTACTCAAACAAGAAGTTTATGAAAGAGTTCACGTGAAAATACAAGCAAAAGTTTCTTTACACAAATTTAGGAGAAAAATTCATAAATTAACGTTTAAAAAATTTATGAAGCGTTACTTTAGTTTTTAAATTTTTTTTCCCTGTGGTTTTTCACGGAAAAATATTTTAAAAATTCAACAACAGAAAACACCCTGTCTTATGCCCAAAACTGTAAGCTAAAAATAAAAGTACTGTATACAAATTTTATCGCAGCTTAGGTATTTTTTCAACAAAGTACTTTTTCTAACCCTTCCATTTTTTAGTACATATCCTTAGATTCATCCTTTGGACCCATGTTCATATGCCCTTTTTTTCATGTTTTATCTAAGGAATACGTCCCCCAAATATATGACATTGATAATGATACATCCTATACATAGCATTAATGTTTTTTTTAATGTATTGTAATTGTTTTTCTGAATATATTTAAAATTTACTAAAAGAACTATTTGAAAATGTTTCATTCACATTTGTAACATGTTAAAACTTATATCAAATATTGAAAAATAATTAATTTTTACTAGGTTGTTGTACATATAGTTGTATATCTGTTTTAGAAACCTCTCCACTGGAATGTCATTCAGTTCTTTGGCATTCAGCTTCCGGATGGGAAATAATACTGTACTTATACTGTGGGAAGAGCTACAAACTGTGCATATGCCAGTGCCAACTACAGAACAATTGAAACACAATGTTGCAGTCTTTGAAAAAGATTGGAATTTCCCTCATGTGGTTGGATGTTTAGACGGCAAACATATCCATGTTATTTGTCCTAGTGATTCTGGGTCAATGTTTTTAAACTATAAAAAGTATTTTTCTGTCGTGTTCCAAGGACTTGTGGATGCAAACTATAAGTTCATTAGTATAGACGTTGGGGGTTTTGGAAAACAAAATGATGGGGGCACTTTTGTGACTCCAGACTTATTTCGATTCATTAATGAAAACCAAATCATTTTTTCAGAACCTGACTTCCTACCTCACAACAATGTGAAAGCTACATACGTAATGTTAGCAGACGAGGCCTATCCTTTGTTTCCATATCTAATGAAACCATTCAAACGACAAATGGCAACAATAGAAGGTGAAAATTTTAACAAGTGTTTATCGAGAGCTAGAAAAACTGTGGAATGTGCTTTTGGAATGTTATATTCGAAATGGCGTATTCTCTCAAAATGCATCGAGACGAAAGTTAATGTAGCTGACAATATCGTAAAATGTGTTTATATATTGCAAAACACCATTATAGACAAAGAAGGTTTCGAAAGACATTTAACTGATATAACTGTACATGGTGAATCTGTTATGAGGGAAAGACCAGGAAGATATCAGAATGATGCTAAATCAGTGAGAGATGTTTTTCGTCAATACGTGCAAAAGTTTCCATTAATACAGGCGTACTCAACCTGGTGCTCGCGAGCACCTGAGTGCTCGCAGAAAGCCAAATGGTGCTCGATTAGTTGAGGTCGAAAAGTGCTCGCGAGCAACCTTATTCCACATTTAAAAAAACTATAGAATGGGGGAGGAGTGATGCAGTAGAGGTGAGCTGTATATCAGTTTCCGGGTGTATCGCGAAACATGATTTGTGAGTGGTGTGAATACACGCCGACTACCGACTCATCATCTCAGCGCGTATTCATTTACACTCCGTCCTAAAAGAAGAGACAGACAGAACTTTTAGAAAAACGAGGGACTAGTCTGGTATTTTACTTCGCGGAACTGTTCAAAATGAATTGGTAGTTCGTGGACTACACATCTCTACTTCGCACTAAAGTAGAGTTACGTGAAGAGCGAGTTGTTGGTTAGTTATAATGGATAAGTTTATCAAATTGTCTGAGTGTGCTAATTTTTCATTTGCAGTGAACGAGTCTACTGATGTTGCTTCGGTAGCTCAACTAATGTGCTTTGTGCGTTGCATTGATAGTCAGGGGACAGTTGATATTTTATTTTTGACAGTTCTACCCCTATCAGGCATGGGTCAAGACATCTACACTGCTGTTACGAACATCTTCTTGTCTAATAAAATTGATGTGTCAAATCTTGTATGTGTGGTTATTGATGGCGCACCTTCAATGGTAGGAAAAAACCAAGGATTTGCTACACTTTTGAAGAAAGATTAACGCTTTCCTCATTTCGTCAATTTCCACTGCTTGATTCATGTTAAAAACTTAGCTAGTAATTTTGAGTCAGTTCTGGAAATTTCTGAGAATTTGAAAGTAATCGTGAAGGTGATTAATTTCTTAATTGCGAAACCTCTGAACAAATGCCTGCTGAAAGCATTCTTAAAAGATTTGTGTGTTCCACATTCTAAGCCGGGGAAGAACCATTTCAAGTGTTGGAAACTTTTTGAAGAAATTAAGGTGTCTATTTCTTCCGAAGGTCACGCCGCTCAGTTCCCTCAGCTGATCGAAAATGAATTCAAGGTCACTTTGGCTTTCATTGCAGATTTGTTTGAGTATTTGAACAATGTAAACATCCGCCTTCAAGGCAACAAAATACTGTTATTGATATGAAAGAAACAATTTTTGCCTTTAAAACCAAAATTGGAAGATTCTTATCACTGGTTGAAAAAAAAAAAAAAAAAACTCTTTCATTTTTTGGAAATGGAACGCAACTTGCAAACTTGCAAACTTTGGGCCGCTCAGACGGTCCCAAGATTGTTGTTTGTGTGCTTCAAGACCTTACAAACGCATTCAGCAAGAGGTTCCAAACCTTTGTAGAATATGAGTCATTATTTGCCCTAGTGCTTAATCCACTAAATTTTCCAATTGAATCAGTCAGGAAAGTTCAACTTATTGAGCGCCATGATCAAGAACGCGCTGAATCGGAAATAATATACATGCAGTTTACCCTAGCTATGAAATTGTTATTTCAGAATGAAAATCTCACAACCTTTTGGGGTTCAAAAGACAGCAAAAAGTTTCCTGTCCTACGTAAAATCTCCCTCAAGGGCCTGGCAATGTTTGGAACTACATATATGTGTGAGAGTGCTTTTTCGAAGATGAAGTATGTTAAGAACAAAATGTGATCACGATTAAGTGAATCTCACTTAGAGGACTGTCTGCGAATTGCGACAAATGATTTTCCACTGGATATTCATGAACTCGTGAACAATATTCAGGCTCAAGGATCCCACTAGACATGGTGAACTTGCAGTGTTTTTTTTATGCTTTCTATATGCATCACTCTTGTGCTTAACAGCTACGTGGGAATTCTCTAAAATTATTTGAAAGCAAGGTTAAGGACAGGAATAAAATTTATTTCAATGTTTTTTTTAAATAAGTAGTTTTAGGAATTATGTCATACAATATTTTAATATGCTATGTTGGTGTACTTGCTCTGCAGGAAAATCGTTTTTAGTTATTCTTATTTGCAATTACTTTTAAATAAATGGTTTGCAACAAATAATATTAAACAAATTTGCAGGACTATGATGTTAATTGTGCTATTGAACAAAATATAAAATACCTACCTCTACCTATGAAACCTAAGCCTAAAAGTCATTAAACGAAAGTTTCTTATTTAAAACGTTGTTAAGTAATAAGAGAATACTTTTACTATAGTGAAGTGTTGACAAATAACAAAAAACTACATGCTTTGTTTTTTAATTTTTTATTTTTAGTATAAGCAGTTAAAAATTACGAGTGTTTTTACAGCTGGATTATCTATTATAGTAAAATAGTGTGTGTTTGTAAGAATAAGGAATGTTTTCCCAACGGAAATATTAGCAGTGCTCTACAATTCCATCTGAGAGCTGCGAGTGTTTACCACCTTAAGAAGGTTGAGCACGCCTGCATTAATATGAGTGAAAGGTAATCAATGCCAAAATCAGTGTTCGGTTTTGAGAATATATTGTGGTGTTTGTTTATATAGAATATTCTATGATTAATACCAATTTTTATATGAAATAAATATTCACCTTGCATGAAGATTTACAAAATCATGAGCTCACTTTTTCATACTTATTTAAACACATATTTCTACACGTTGAATGGCTCCACCTGCCTGTAGCTTATTTTGCGCTGAAGGCCACGCGCCGACTGTCACATCACCCCCGTGCGCAAGGCACTAACTAGTGACTCTACTATTTATTGATGAAAAGTATGTAACAAAGTTCAGTGCAGGTGCCTATCGTACTTTAATGTAAATCTGAGCATTAGATTTTGTGATACTGTTGTGCAAAAAGGTCGTTTTAGCTATGTTGGAGAGCTAGAAAATAGTATTTACAGTGTGCGTTATGTTTTGAAAGTACAATACAGTAAACTTCCGACTATCCGTGTTAATTGGTGCTGCGCCACGCACGGATAATCGAGAAACACGGATAACCAGAAAATAGCACATATGTTAGTATAAAAATGTAAAAAAATTTCATTTATAAATAATTAATTCAAATACCATAATGAATAGTGGTTTTACCTACAAATAATGTATTTCGCACCATTTTCCCCAAAATAAATAAAAGTATGTCTGGGGTCCATGGTAAAAACGAGAAAAAATTATATTGAAATTTCGTTAATCCATCCTTGCATGATCTCGTTAATCCATTCTTGCGCGCATGAGTCGACACATTCCAAAAAAAATTTTTTAACAAAAATTTTTGTTTTTACAGTGTTCAAAGTCGCACGGATAATCCAAAAACCGGTTAATCGGTGCACGCATAATCTGAATTTCTCTCAGCTGTGTTTTCGTAGATAGGTTGAGAATATGTTCGTTAACTTTTCTAAATGAACGTGTCAACACTCTGCAACTCAGTTCAACAGGCAGACGGGCCCCTTAACTGCTATTTATAAATAATCTTCTTACTTGGAACATCCATTTCTTTAGAAATGTCTTTCCAGCAACGATCAACAATAATCCGGTTGGAATACACTTTCAGTCTCTTGTCCCAAACTTCCGGTTTAAGAAACACTTTGGATATTAGAGTTTCAGTGTCCATCTCAACAAATAACTAAACACAAGTAAACAAACGTTAAATTTTATAACCACTACAATATGTCAACAATTTAAATATCGCGCCGACTTCGCCGACATATGAAACCAGAATGTAAAAATCATTCTGGTAAAACGTCTGAATCAGACAACTCGCAGGTGCACACCGATGCCTGCCGTCACCATGAGCAAACCAAGTGTTACATTTCTCGCACTGGTCGGCGCTGGTTATTGGAATCGGAAAACCTGCCGGTACTGTGAGCGCAGCCTAAGATCATAAAACTTACTCTTTTTGATGGCAATGTTGGGATATTCTGCGGTGAAGATGGTATTTGCTTCCATTACTGTCACTACCATGTGTCGTTTCTGCTTTTTCTGCGTACTGCCGAACGAAAGTGTTTAGAGTAAAAAATTTTTTTGCTGTGTTCATATTTCTTCTTTATAAATAATATGACATATATTTCAACTAATTTTAAATTTCATACAACTCCCCCATTACAAAACTACAATTTGATTTTGGGAAATATGTTGGACTAAACCAATTTAGACAGTAAATATATACTATGCTTAGTTATGACTTCGTTATTATTGAGAACAGATGGAACTGTCGATAAGATATGAAAATGCAATCTTTTTGTCAAATAATATAAGTCCTATTACATTTATACATTGAACTTATTTTACAAATTCGTTATTCAGAAGGGATGTATAAGTTACTTAATTTAAGTTGGGATTGTGTTTGATTTGTATTAAGTTCTCTCTAGGTTAACATCACTATCACACTAATAAAATACAAATGACAGTTTTTCTAATAATCACGAAAACTGGTGTTTGCAATGTAATCAATAAATGAAAAGGGTTTCTTAATGAAGGCTGTGAGTGAATTCTTCCTAAAGTTCTTTATTTGGATTAACTGTGTGATAATGTAGGCTTAAATCAAACTTGCATTTACATCAGTATGTAACTTAACTAGCACTGTTTTTTATATTTACTGTAATATGTAGAAATCTATTATTTAAAAATCAATCTAAAGAATAAAGTTTATAAATAATTTTTAATAAATACACTTGAGGATACCAGAATTTATGACTCGAAAACTGTTGTAGAATCACACGAATTTGTAATTTTTCACCATTATCGGCAACGTAACAATAAAAAACACAACAAAAATTTGTTTATTTACACACTTCCTGAAAATATTGAATTACTGTTGAAATCTAAGTTATGTAATCTATTTTTAAAAAATTACGTCCATACCAACATGAAAGGAAGCAATTTTTATTTCAGTTTTTTATATTTATTTTCTGTAATCAAATGTAAATATTATGTGCATTTAGTATACTATCCCATGGCAAATAATTATATCCAACGAAACAATATTTACATATGTCTATTTCACTAATGTAGTACAATGCATTATACAATCTCCTACACAGTTTCGTTTGATCATGCACAACATAAGCTACAGCTATGTTTTGTACTAAATTACGCTAAGTACTTGGAACAAACATGGTATCTACTTGAAATTATGGTTCATGTATTTTTTATAACTCTCCCAGTCGATTTTGACAATGTTTGCATGATCTGGGTTATGTTTAAGTAATAGACAAACTAAAACGTGAAGTCAAATATAAATTAATCAATTAAATAGTTTTATTTTAAAGTGTTCTATGGAGAAACGAATGTTTATTTGTCTGCGAACAGATCAAGTTCGTAATGTGGCGAAAGAAGTAGGCTGTATGTGCTATTAATTATTGAAATCTGGCTTGAATAGTGGTCATGTATATTTAAAATATCTACATGTGTTCCGATTGGTTGTAAAATATTATACATTAATAATTCACAAATTAAGGTGGAATGGTGTTGCAAATAAGTATTAAAATAAAAATTAGAAATTTTTAATGAAAACATATTAGCTGTAATTTAATTACTGCATAAATATTTTAAGATGAAGACAGTGAACATAAATTATAATTAACGAGCTGATTTAGCATACGTTAATCGGTTACATTAAAAATGAAAAAAAAAAAAAGTTATAAGCAATGCAATTGAAATTATAATAGTAAATGCAGTGCAGACAGTTCACGTCATTGATATCGAACGCATGCACCTGATATGTTTTGTCTTCTGCCAGGCACTAAAATTACAGCGTATCTCGCAACTCTTTGAAGAGGGCATAAAAGTTACATTTAGGGTTTCCTTTTTATTTCATCTGCTGGTATCCCCCATCTATCTCGAAAAACCAAAAAGTTTCTCGCTTACTATATTTTTCCCTGCAATTTTATGTCAGTAGTTAACAGTCAGGGACTGGAAAGTTACTTTTTAAAAGTAACTGTTACAGTTACAGATACTCCACTAGAATTGTTAACCCAGTTACAACAACAAGTTACAGTTCATAGTAAAGTAACTGTCAGTTACTTTTTCAGTTACTTTGTGAAGAAAACCATTGCAGCTATATGTTACATCACGACTAAAGCTAAAAACTTGTACGCCATGGATATTTTTACTGCTATAATAAAATTGATAGAAATAAATTAAATTTAGTCATTTGTCCCGTTTTCTTTCCCTGTTTCTTAACATACATTTTTATATTACTGTGAAGAGCAAGATGACTATAAAAAGTAACCAATAAGAAAACTGTTGTTGTCCAGTATTTGCACAAAAAGTGGTCACATTTATTATTGTTCCGATTGTAAATACCTACCCATAGTTGTGAAATATACAGAATTAGAAGGCCCAATACAAATATATTAAACTCGTATAGATATTCATTGTTTTACAAAACAAACCATTTTAATTTACAATGTTAGTTTTGGTTTGAATTCAACAGAACTATTTATTGAGCTTCAGTAGCAGCTGCTTCTCAAAAGTAGCATCACTCCAATTCCCTCTGTTAGGATGCAAAACTCAACTAGCAGAGCTAAACAACCTTTCAGCAGCAGCACTTGTTGGCATTGCAGTGATCAATTCAATGACAAGTTTTTTGATTTTAGGAAAGTTGTTCAGAGAGGAAACATCCTTATTGCTGCAATCCAAGAATCTCTGCAGCTCTAGTTCTCCAGAAGGATCCTCCACTGGACCCCTTTTGCTTAAGGATGTCCCAGACTCGGTAGCACCACTGCTATTCCTATAGGTAGCGTGGCAGTAACGATTCTACTGCTGTGGCACACTGCTGTGTAGAATATCTTGGCCAGCGGACAGATTATAGCAGGGTTGCCGCGACAAGAGGCGTGTGGCCCGGCAGCCTGTGGTGATATTGATACGGCTCTGGCGATCCAGTTTCGTGAACATTCTATGTAGTTGGTGCCGACTGTGTTACCTTAGATTACACCTCAACACGGCCGTAGGCATTAACATAACCTTACTCAATCTCCTTGATAGAGGTGAAATTATTGTAAAATTGTTCGACAACCTGGTGCAAGTACAACCTGTCAAGTGGCGAACCAGGAGGGGGGGAGGTTGGGGTTGTAACTCCACCCCCTCCTTAGCTAAAAAAATGTTTTTAATTTCATACTAAAAATTAGTAATATTTTTACTGGTAGAAAATTCTATCGAGTAGATTCTACGTAATACATTTCTTCTTGAGGCATAAACAGACAATTAAAATACAGCAATTTTTCCGGATAAACATATCGTCGACAGCAGCATGGTCATATTCACTTCAATTTTGTAACAAAGATTGACAAACACAACTTAAATTCTCATTCCTGTCTTACCAACGACCCGAACCCAGAATGCACCATAAGCCTGCGCGTAACCAAGTGCTAAGTAGAGGTCGGCCAATGAAATATTAAACGTAGTTGAATACAAATATAATTCAGTATAGTTCATTAGTTTTCGAATTTCATCATAGCACACACAATAAGGTTTTATTTTAAAACTGCAGAGAACCTCAAGGTAAGACAGTGGATATTTTAAAACATGTACAATGTAAAAGTTAATATTTGTTATTGTTTTCACAAAATGTAGCATATTCCTGCCATAATAACTGAATTTCATTGTCGTGAATATTTTTCCCTGCACAAAAAAGTACACAAGTGGTGAGTGATTGCTGATATTGTAAATGTACAGTTGTGCTGCCACAATAGTACAGGGAGGAGGCAGCGACAACATCGGATCGAACACAGGAGATAATACCTTTGGATTTACCTGTGTGACAATCGTTCCTAGGGATGCGATTGGTTGTCAACCTTTCTTGGCAATCTCCTATTCACCCTGTTCTGGGCAAGAGCTTAGTCAGGATTTTGATTGTGTGAAGGAGGGCTATTATTTGTAATATCTAGTAACAGGCACTGTTATGGTTGACTTTTAAATTGCTTCTAAGAGACTGGAAATAAAAAAATATCTAATTTACTATTATCAGCAGTAGTTATTACTATAGGGATATAACATTTTTGTAATACATATTTTTTTTAAATAGAGAAAGGTAATTTAACCAGATGATCCCCCTTATTTTCAGGTCATGCCTGCAATTTCTCCCCTACGCCATAGTCATTGATATTACCGTCATTGGCTCTTAGTACCTTAGAAGTGCTGTACTGTATTCTCGAATCACTTATACTTACTTGTAGTTATGATTTTTGTGTATTTTCACAAAAAAACATTCATTCCATATGTCAGACTGTCATCAAGCAAGTCGTAAGTTTAGTTTCAAAATGTAAACTTTAGAGAATATTCTTCCACAATGTTTATTTTATTAATTTAGAAGGTAAAGTAAATGGGCTTTAAGTCTTGATGACAGCGAGGTCGTTAGAGACGATGAGACAACTTTGAACAATGGCAGGAGCTGGGAGAGGAATCGGCTATGTCTTCTGTAAAGAAATCATCCCAGAACATTAGCCTGCAGCGATTTAGGGAAACCATGGAAACTGAAATCAGGATGGCCGGCGTCTGGGATCGAACCCGGGTCCTTCAGAATTCAACTTTGCCCCGTCATTTGTTTAGAAAAAATTCCAGTGTTACCACCTCAATACATTTATTATATCCTATGTTTAAGAATGAATATGACTGTAGTAATGATTTCATTGTCAGTGCTACTGTACCGTTACTATCGAGTCACAATTTTACTGGCACACAATCTAGGGGGGAAATGTATGTTGTTGGTTTTAAATAAATGTTTTATTCAGATTTGGCATAATTATAAAATGTTCTATATAATCATAGGCACCTTAAATAATGTCAATGAAGACATTACCTATCATTATACAAAACGACTTCAATTTTTAAATATATTTACAGTATTTACAACATTTTCAATTTCTCAGTGCATGGTTGGTCACCTTACAATAGTAGTTACACTCGTAGAAATGAAACAGGAGGGAACACAAACATTTTAAACAACAGAGGCAATATCAGACAACAGCTAAAAATTTGTTTACGAAATAAATTAGCCATATAAGAATACTGCAAATAAATATGTGACAAATATAACATTAAAATAAAAATTACTTTTGTGAAAATATAATAATCTCACTAATTGGAGAGGCAACATCAACACGTGCCCTATGTAAAAAATAAAAAATATTGACTCATTATAGCGCAAAATGTATATAGGTTTCTTTTATTACATTTAGGACTGTTATTTATGCTCACAGCACTCACCTCCTAGAAAAGGTCTTTTCTACGTAGCAAAACTTTACTATAAAATACCATACAGCTAACAAACAAAGTGGAATTAAATACAATGTAATAACTGTTCAACAACATAATTTCAAATTGATAGTATTTCTTTGCGTACGCTACTTCTATACACATTTCCTGAAAAAAAAAATTTGTTATATATTACCCAAACGCAATCATTTACGGCCAAATGATTTGCAAATTAATTTACTTTATGTTATACTTTTAATGCATTCTGAGCTAGTTCTGAAGTAATCAACGGGAGCTTTTATCAATCATGGATCTGAAATAAATTGGAATACATAGTCTCTTGCCCACCAGAAATTGATTCGCAAAACATGTCGGCCGCTGATGGCAATTTCGTTTAACATGTTAATAATATCAGTGTACTGTAATCACTGACAACATTTTCTTACATAATTAAAATATAACTGGTTTTCATTGACACTTCATGTATGAAAAAACCAAGGTAAAATTTTAAGCAGCAGCTCCCTTGTTTTATTGCAATTCATTTTTTCTCTCGCTTGCAATATGTAAGCAGGCTTCCTGGCAGAGTTTTCTAGGAATCATTCCCTCCTCCGCTGCTTCCTTCGTGCCGGCCCACGGCCAGTTGTGTTTGTAGCTTGGGCCGAGCCGCACCTGTCTGCTCGTTCGGTATGTTAGCGACCATGGTAAGATTACTTCTCGACCTTTCTTTCCTTTTTCCGTCCTCCTCGATTCAACGTCTATGCTTTTCTCTTGATCAGTGATGGTAAAGATTGTTGCGTAACAATGTATTGTATCTATTGTATCCTTGAGATTTTATAATATACAGCAGTGTTGATTTCGACTGTTGGTACTTTCTGACCTTTGGGTCACGTAGCTGATAATCCGCTTTCCCCTGGCTCTCGATACTCCCCGAGTGTTCTCTAGTATGTTATGGTTTAGTGTGAGGTTGGGGTAGTAAGCCCACTAGTGTCACAACATGAATATTATGGAATTTATACATTGACTGATTACTTTACCGTGACCACGTTGGTGTTTTCGTGTAATTGTTCAGTACTCTATGCAATGTTATTTAATTTTTTATATTCAATAAGTAGTAATGTCTCATTGTATTTTTTTGTTATTATTTTTAAGAAAATATAAAAATACAAAATATGTATAAACGAAGTCCGGTTTTTCTCTGTAAAGTTTACCTTGTTTATGACTTATTGTCATGAAACTGAGCATAGGTTTGGTGTTGTGCACTGGAGCTCTTTATGTTTATTAGTGTAATTAAAGTGAAATCAGCTGATTGTGTCCAATGTTCAATAGGTACCAAGGCCACAGATAACCAGCAATCTAGATGATGCTTGCTACTACACACATCGCTCGGGGGTGGAGGGATAATGTTTTGTTGACTCTGTTGACTCATTTTCTTTATTTTTACAGTCATATTGATTACCCTTAGCTTATACTACCACTGACAGCAAAACGCGGCTTACAGTAGTAATCAGTTTCTGCTTGCCGTCTCTATCATATATCAGGCATCTGGATGTGACTCAAAGAGCAAAATAGAAGTATTTATTTCCTAGATTACTTTACGATTAATTTTGGGACAGCGGCGGTGAAGCTGTCATATTACTCGCTTCCCACAAAGTCAGTCCAGGTTTAATTCCAAGCCAGACAACTCAGGAATTTCAGTAATGGTAATCATGCTGAACGATGTAGTTTGTCGGTAGGTTTCCTCAGAGAGCTCCCATTTCCCACGTCCTTATATTCTGGCGCTGATCCATATTCACATCATAAACCATCATTGATTTTTAATTATATTGCTTACGAGCTGCCGCCAAAATCTCTTCATTTCCCGCCACGACAATCCAAATCCAGGTTCGATTCCCAGCGAATGAACCCCGATTTTTCGCATGTGGGAACCAATGGTCGGCGGATTTTCTCAAAGATCTCCAATTTCTCCTTTTCTTAGATTCCGGTACTGCTCTAAAAGTCACATAATTCATTCTCATCGGTTCTAAAACATTAGCTGTTAACCTACCAATGTAAATGTCTTATCAGATTAAAAATCAAGTATATAATTCGGTATGTGACTGACAAGGTTTTGAATGGCTAAGCTCAAAAGAATAATCATTAATGTCACTGAATAAAGTGATTACATTATGTGAGACAGTTCAATAAGTAAACCTTATACAATTTCAATAAACTGTCATATTTCGACCTTTTCACAGCACAAACTTAAACCATCTTCTAACTCACAGACTTCCTCTTTGCAGATATAGAAGGGTGTTTGTTAGACTTATTTTTCTTCATGCTGTTGCCAGAATGTATTTTCCGCGGAGAAACTTTGCATAGACCGAGCTGGCGCAGGGTGCGCGTGTTGAATGCTTGCTGTATAAGTGGCAACCCTGTGTGGGCTGACTCGTCTCCGTTCGACTCCACATGAGTGTCTGCCACACGACTTCCCAGTCACGCCGGCCCCAATGACCTCGACAATTTTTTCTTCTACTTACAGTTTACACAGTGTCAAAGATACATATATACCCTCGCGGCCTTTTCTGATGCATTTTTCTTGATAAAACGAGTAATTGAAACGAATATTACGTACATCTAACAGCCTGTTAGTTATGAGGTTCTTATGACTATAGGAGACAAATAGTTAGCCTTCAAAAAACAAAATTTTACCTCTGTAGCCGGAATTGTATTGTAAATATCTTGAATTTGCAGTTTATTTCACATTTCTATCATACTTAGGTTGTGTTTGCTACAAATCCACTTTCACCCTATCTTTAATGCTAGCATCTGGGACAGTCTTAAACCAAAGAAATCCTCTTCCTCCTCCTCCTCATGCGCCTGAACTACAGCACCGTCTACTGTAATTTCCCGTAAAAGTTTGATCAGGTGATTTCCTGCACACAATAAGCACTTCAGAACAAGATTGTTATGACTGTCCCTCGTATGCAAGGCAAAAATGAGGAATACGACGGCCCCGGCAGGTTCGGTGTTTCGCAACTTTCCCCTTCACCAATTAAATAGAAAGACGAACATTGTACTCGATTATCATTTGTGTGCGACTTTTCCTCCATTACGCAAGATCAATCATTAAATTAGACAAATATAACAAATTAATATATTAAACAAAACAAAACACTTGGAGATCATGACTCACAATAACAGTTACTGAAGTAAACTGTCAGAAAAAACCCTTTGCAGAATAGCCATAGGAAAACCTGGTTTCCCGTTATGGATAACTGTAAATCACAGGTCCGTTGTGCGAAGTTTTCGTATACCGAGAATTAAATCCATCCCCAAATGGAATATTTCTTTTTTAATAAAAGGAATGCAAAAAGTAACAAAATTTTTTGTTACTTAACAAGGAATAATGTAACTCAGTTACAATTAAAGTTATTGAAACTAAAATGTAACTGCGTTATCATGTTCATTACTGTTAAAAGTAACTGTTACAAGTAACGCAGTTACTTTTAACGTGTTACTTCCAGTCCCTGTTAACAGTAAATTGGTAAGATATATCTATAATATAAAATAATTTAGGTAAAGAAAACTACCAGATTAACTCTTCTGCAGGACATGTCATTAATACGTAGCAAAAATTTTCAAGTAATTTAATTGAATGGTTTTCAATTGACAATGAGTTAAGTTGAAGTGTTATTGTGGTCGCGCGGGCACAGCCCAGAACACGCAGAACATGTAGCCTACTGGCTTGTGCACACTCGGGACATCAGATGTGTACTGACTTGTGCTAGATTTCTGTCCCTTGCAACTCGCGTGACATAGGTAGCTGCGCAGTAGGGTGCAAGTGTAGGCGGCTGGATGGTTCCACCTGTCAATATTCCGACCGCGCCGCTACTGCTGGCACAGAGACTTCTCTATGTAACAAGCTAACAGCTGCACAGTGCCGTGTGTATGCATGCTGGAGTGACCTTTGACAGGCTAGCTGAGGGAGGGTTCAGGAGACGAGGCATGCGTGGTGGAAACACAACCTAAATATCTCACTCACCAAGTTTCTGTGGAACAGAATCAGATAAAAGACTTTCAATAAAAAATCTGCTGTAAAGCTCCTTAAATTTTCCATTTTAACTCTTGAATAAATACAAAAGAACTAAGAACACAACTCGCCACCAACAACTATTGCAAAAAGCTAATAAATTTCCAGCACCGCGTGGTGCCTAGACACGTTGGCGACAGTAGCGCATAGTAAGACGTCATGTCTGGTATCTGCTATCTCTGGCCAAGTTGGTCGGTGTTGTGTGTGGGAACTCCTCTTCCGTTAGTAACATTTCTTGGCAAGTAAACCTAAGTATAATCAGTAAATTTTATTATTTAAGGTGTGTTCAAAATTGCTGATCGGTTGCCACCCTCCCAATCTAAGGCTTTGTTTAAAAATACGGAAATGAACTTCATATTGTTAGTGTGATAGTTTTTGTACGAACGTATGCTTCATTGAGGTCGATATTTCAACGGCCAAGGGCAGCATCATGCAGATTTATATCACCTTCAGCACTGAGCATTTCGTCTGCTGTGCTGTTAAATATTTTGTATTTTCTGTCTGAAGGCTGCAAATGTGATGGATTTTACTGTCAAATGCCAATACTGTACTAAATATTATGCAACATTAAAGTAGATACTTATTATAAATGCTTCTTTAATACAGGTGTACATTTAAAATTGAGGGTAAAGCTTTATTGCAACCAGGTCAGTTGGCCCAATTACTGATAATGGTGTACTTTCTTGTATTTATTTCTAGGATTTATTGTTATATTAATAATGGAAATTGTGTATGTATGGGAAAAGGGAAAATTCTGTCGGCCTATTCCTTAGATACGCAAAATTGCAACTTTGCCCTGTGTGTTAATGTGGGCTTTGGGATTGTAAAATCTTAAGACATTGAGACCTGCAGAAAATTGCTTTGTGTCTTAAATAATTAAAACTTGTAATTTACGTCACAAAAGACAGCTTAAGGCTGCCGCCTGCCAGATGCGAAAAGTATGATGTAGAAGTTCAACAATATCGTTTTTTCACAGAAACTATTCAAAGCATGAGTCTGACTTTTATATATAATAGAGTTCAAGGCACCGTGCAGGGCTGTAAATTGTCTGCATCTCTCCCAGATTCCTAAGTGATTAGAAAACTAATGATAAAAATGGCTAAATA
>PNEQ01100355.1:0-29560 GCA_003012365.1 Medauroidea extradentata | reverse complement strand
GTGTGTGCATGGTGGAGTATGTAGTCTTGGTGTGTGCGTGGTGGAGTATGTAGTCTTGGTGTGTGCATGGTGGAGTATGTAGTCTTGGTGTGTGCATGGTGGAGTATGTAATCTTTGTGTGTGCGTGGTAGTGTATGTACTTTTAGTGTGTGCGTGGTGTAATATGTAGTCTTGGTGTGTGCATGGTGGAATATGTAGTCTTGGTGTGTGCATAGTGGAGTTTTGTATTGTTAGAAATGACAGACATGTATGGAAATAAGCAGGGTATGTATCATGCATGAGAACGTTGTATTCATTGACTACAGATGTTCCCAGACACACAAGATGTACAAACAAAAGCATACTGGACACGCTACATTTCTCAACGAGCTATTATCTATTCGCACGGCTTTGCATTCTCGAGGACCCGAGTTCAATCCACGGCTCCGACCATCCTCATCTCGGTCTTCATTTGTTTCCCGAGATCTCTCGAGGCGAATACTAGGATGGTTTCTTAGTTTTCCGCCCTGTAGTTGTAGAGATTTATAGATACTATAATGAATGGAACGCACTATTTATTTCGAAGAATTTCTACTACACTTCTTTCTCAAAAATTTTTTTTGATATCCGCCTTTTTTTATGTAGGAATAAACCCCATAAATTTTCAGACTTTTGCTTTCAATTTACCGCCGGTTTTGTTATGAAAACATTGCAAAATATAGTAGAATAATTATTTTCAAATGAACGGTACATTTTGAAAAACACCTTTACAGAATTGTGCGTCGCATGACTGTCATTGGTCTTTCATATTTTCAGTAAGTTATGTTAAAAGGGTTATAATATTTTACACTAATGTTTAAAAAACTTCCTCGCATGGCTTTCGATTCTGGCAGACTACAACTATACCCTTTCCCCCGTGTACCTGAACCAAGGTGTTGTGCTGTCCAAGGTCACGTAAATACCAATTATTAAATACATGAAGCAAAGACTCATGTGTTGCTGAGGTTTCTCGACGTGCGGGCGTGACCTTCTACACAGTCGAGTTGTAAATGTAGACTCGCATAGGAGAAGAAGTGTCGCCTGGCGGAGATCCAGGATGTAGGAGGCACATTTCTGTGTGTTGTGTGTGTATGGTTGGCAACACTAGAGGAGCAGGTCGTTCACCCTGCACGCCACGTCATGCAAGGCACTGTGATACATGAGGTCCAGGGTATCACACCGCTAGTACAGACAGACTACCGGGCACATGTACAATGACAAGAGATGAGCCCCTACAACTGATAAGCGCCACAGTGAAGTGGGCTGGTGAGAAGGTATATCCCTGATCAGCGACATCGTCCAGCACAGTTATTCCTACATGCGAAAACCCGAGCACTGAACCCGCCGAGAATCAAGCCCGGGTCGCCTTGGTGTGAGGCATGGGAGGGATTTCAACATTTCGATTAGGAATGCAATAAAGAGACAGCAACCGAGCCAATAAAGGGGACGGTAACCGAGGACCGTCCTCCGGGAAAATTTGGATTTCAAGAAGAAAAATGGTGCTATTTAAGTAGTTTTCGGCCAAGTAAAAGTTAATACATAGAAAGGGAGTGGGTACTGTGTAAAGAAAATCACTTGATGCACAAATGAAAAATCGTGTGCAATTGTTTTCTCTTAATTAAAAATACTGTGGTCGCAAGTGCACCTTGCACCTCCCAAATACCGCCCCTTTAGGGAGGTTAGTACTCTAACTACTGACCCAGGTACTGCTGCTACTAGCCTAGATCCCAGCACATGTGTATAATGTGACATACTGCAGTGTTGTATACATGTCAGCTGACAAGAACCACCAGCCTCACCCCTCCACAATCTTCAGTCTGCGGCACTGCTGTCCTTCATTCAAGAATCTCTCACTGCAAGCCGTACCTGTGCTGTCAACACATCTCACCGAGTACTGTATATTCCAAGTCACTTAAGGTTGCCGCCAACCTTGATCGGTTATGTGCTTCAATGCCGCAAGTGACGGAGTTACAAGGTCGACCTTCAACATCTACAACAAACCAAGCGACAACTAGCGTGCAATATTCCCGCCGACACAGTCTTAAGAGGCCTGTACACCAGATGTAATTTCCAGCGTTGAGGCGCGGAGACAGTGAAGGGATATAGTTCAGCTTCCCACACTCTATGGTAACAGCATCGCTTATATTCGCAGCGCGCCAATCTGCCGTGCAGTGTTTTCCTACTACTGTTGTTCCTATGGGCCTTCAAGCGGCGACCTAACAATCTTACTTATGGAAAGTCTGACGTAAAGTCGAACACTTGCTTCCAACGTTGTGTTTTGCCAATCCTGGTGGTGTTTCCCAGCTACAGTTGTGTAAAGAAGCTGTTGTTAGCCATTTTGAGGAGCTCCAAAAACATGTTTCTGATAAGCATGTTGCATTTTTATAATGTTAGACGCCTAATTTTAACAGTGTGTTCTTTTCGTAGATAAACATATTGTGAATAAGTTTAGTTGTTTCGCGTAGAAAAGCATAGGCGCGGCACTACAACATCGTTCATGCGTCAGGTGTATAAGACTCTTAATGCGAGACTCAAACAAAGCGGAGATCGTATAATTTTATTGGTGGAAAGTGTTAGCAAAGCTCAAGGCACGTTTCTGTTTACATTCGGTTAGTACATTGTATGGTGAGACAGTTAGCAAAGGTTGTTTTCAGCAATGTAGGAGGACTTCAGCCTCTAACCATCACGGCAGAGGATATTATTTCAGGTCGACATATTATCAGCTCGACACTGTGATACTAGGCGTGTGTACAGTTCTCATCTAAACACAACCGACGCTGCAGCACCGTAGCAACAAACATGTACGAACTACATACGTTGCTGCGGAGTTCTTCTGATGACGTCACATCTATGTCTGTACGGAGGGAAGACGTGTATCAGCGAGGCACTCGGATCTTTGATTTTTCTTTTTTAATTTCTTCAGTTTTCTTTATCAGTGGTGTTGAGTCTTCCCAGAAGAATGTTGCGACTATTTTCCCATGCTTGTTCTGCTAGTCTAGATTTTTGGGTTTCGCCTTTCTTGCAATTGTTTTTGTGTTCTTTGATTTGGGTTGATAGATCTCTGACAGTTTCACCTATGTACATACATATGGCTACATCCCTAGGGTATCTGATGTACACAATTGTGGGTTAGTAATTTTCCTGTAACTGGTTTTATCTTGGTATACTTTTAATGGTGGACTTAGACCGGAATGCTGTTTGAAGCCTGTATTTGTTTCCCAGACGTCTTATGTTTTCGTAAAAGCCTCGAACATATGGAATAACTAGGGTTTTGGCTGGTTTTTCAGTTTCTATGGGCTTATGTGATCTGTTAGGTTTCATGTGCTGTTTTATGGTGTTTGTCGGGTAGCCATTGGCTGTGAGTTCTGCAATGAAGTATATCCAAGAAACTACATTCCATTGCGCAACACATTCGAAAATCATTTGTAACGTCTTGCAAACATCACCTTCCCTTTCCACTGAGTTACACTACTGTGAGGTCAGCACGCAGCCACACACACGTGTGTGTTCCCTATGGACTCTAAGGATGGAGCGATTTTGATGGAATTGTCGGGCAATCTTCAGATTAGCCCAGCGGGTGATCCTGTATGAAGTTTGGTAGCGGTCATATCACAAGAATTTTTAATTTTTTTGCTGTTTGGCAATTTCGTGTCATATTTTCCCTACAGGATCTAGACTTGGAAGTGAGTGGCATGTCAATGTATAGACTTCAGTTCTTGGCTATGTATAATTAGTGCTACACGGGTCACTAATGTGTGTGTGTGTGTGTGTATATATATATATATATATATATATATATATATATATATATATATATATATATATATATATATATATATATATACAGACAGAACAGGCACAGGTACAACAAACTCAACATGCAGCACTACGCCTGAGATAAGCTGGCAGGTAAGTATGAGACTCTAGCCACTATCAGTGTCAGTAATACCAACTATATCAGCTACTGTACAGGATGTCAGCGAGGAGTGTGAAGGTACAGACACACAGTAGAGTGACAGCAGATATTACATGTATGTTCTGGTTCTGTCCACGCGTCCATGTACTACATTACTCGTGTTACATTGTCATACAACGTGGATTTCAACATGTGTCAGTCGCCTACACATATAACGGTATTACCAGGATCTATATCAAATTCTGTAGTGGTTTTGAATGAACACATGTTTGTCATCACTTAGCAACTAGGTATGTAGCGCACGTGAGGAGTGACATGACTATGGAGAGGCACCGGACTGAAGGAGAGAGGTAATGGCACATCCCCGAGAAAACCTGCCGACCAGCGACATCGTCCGACACGATTCCCATATGCGAAAATCCGGGGACCGACCCTACGCCGGGAACTGAACCTAGATCGCCTTGATGGGAGGCGAGTGCTCTAGCCGCAGTGGTTAAGATATAGGTAAAAACATACATATTTGATAAAAGTTAAATATTTTGCTGAAGGTGACATCTGCAACATATTGTTTACACGTTACTTTATTAACATTACGTAAAATACTTGTTTCGAGATTGTTTCTTCGATATGTTTACAAAACAGTGGGATCAGTCTTACTACTATGTGGTAATGTCTGCTGTTCACATATTTTACGTGTCAAACGGTGATTCTCGCATGTTAACCGCCGCTTACTGCTGTCGAGCGAGGTAAGTGAGGAGCTGTCAGGTGAACATTAGACCACGTGTTAACATCATTCCAGTTACATTTTGTACACAGGTGCAAGTTTGGCATACCTATTATTTATTAAAACGTTTGATAATTATGTGTGGTACCTAAAATGTCAGTAGAGTTTGGAGATATTTATCGGCACTTAACAGTGAGATGTTGAAGTTTCTTGATATATGAAGTGAGGATGAAGCAGTGATGGAATGCAAAGAGGAGACTGCAGAGCCCCGAGAAAACACCTCGCTTACTATCAACATCCACCTTGTTTGCCAGACTAACCTTTCCGGACAAGGAAATTATAGCATTAACAATCTAATATCAGAACATCGGTAACAGTGAAAACGTTTTCACATACACGGTGTCTGGAAGAGAACATAATTGCTAAAAACACAACTGCTGGATAACATCTGGCTATCGCTCAGTTGTAAGAACTCACATTCCAGACTTGCTCAGACTTGCGAGGTAAGCTAACATGAAACACTACTACAAACAACAGTTGCTCCAGTACCACGTCAATCAAACAATGACAACACGGGGTAAACAATAATACCACTTAATATTTGTCTGCCATTTATTTTTCTGCAGCCATATTCTCCGTTTTCTACAGCAATATCTCTGAAACAAAATTCGGTTATTTTGAAAAATTCAAACTACCTTACACGCAGCTTATTTGAATAAAAATACTGTATAGTAGAATATTTAATTAATCATAGCCAAAAATACAATATGAAAAAAAATAATTTAAGCAACCAAAAATAACTTAGGAACTCAATTTTATGCAATTGCTACCTTTAAGAAATCTCATAAATAGGTTTTACTTAGAAAAATGCCTTTGTTAAGTTCCTATACATTAGAAAAATGACTAAAAACATATGTGTTCGATTACCCTTGTATAATGTAACAAAATATGTGCAAATTGAAGTACAAAAGTCAAACTATTTATATGATATATATTAAACAACAGTAGAGTTCCAGACTTGCGATATTTGTTTATAAGGTATTTATCTGTAAATGCATTATTAAATAATCATTACTGAGTCGGGAACTGTTAATGTTATAGTTTCCAAGAAGTACTTAATGCATGCCGAACATACGACATGATAAATACGGAAGCTTGAAGCAGGAAGAATAAATGTGCATGTTTTAAAAGTAAGATGAGACATTAGCTAAGCCTTAGTACGCGGCCGAGAGACAGCAAGTTTGTTTATTACTGCGCGAGCTAAATATACACGACACGTAAGTAAGAACATGTAACCTTACTTGATAGGATACTCGGCACAAACAGGAAACTACTTGACTCTGGTAACGTTCCTCAGTTAAACTACATCACTCAGTATGGCGGCACTAACCCACATACTGCGGTAACACAGCACTTGTTTAAATACTGAAGTAATTCCTAGTCGAGGTTAATTGCTAAGCCACAATCTTAAGATGTGAATTTTTAAAAAGAAACCTTATTAATTAAAATATTTTTTTAAAAAACAACTGACAGAGCACGCGTGACAGTAGAATATTACTTACAACTCCACGGTGGTATAGTGGTTAAACCGCTCGCCTCCCGCCATGACGACCCGGGCTTCATTACCAGCAAGGTCTGTCCAGATTTTGCTAATGTAGGGAAACATTAGGATTTTGTCGTTAATCGGATAAACCATACGGTATGAATACCAACATTTCCAACGGAAATAAATTAATGAGCGATTGTATTAATAAACCTTTGTATGGTGAATAGGCTACTGTCTCCACTACGTGTCAAAACACTTCTTCAGCAAATTGGTTAGTTTTCAGTCAGTTGCAATGCGTTGCTAATTTTCAAATTTTTGTGCAAAGGAAAGTCATTATGATAATGTTGGCACCCACTGGGCACTAATATTATGGTAAGTCATGGTTGACCCTGTCTAGTGTCGCCCTGCTACGCTGTGTTCCACAAAGATACTCCGAGAGTTAAAGTAACCTAAAGTAATCATCGAGCAAAGCTAGAGATAAGAGGATTTTGGAACATTCAAGTGTAAATAGGAGGCAAACTGTGTCTTTACAGGAAAATTTGAAACAATGCACAACTCTTTCCCGACCAACCTCGTTTATCCGTTTTACTTATAAAACCAAAAACTTCACTTTGAAAAAAATTACCTATGTTAAATTATAGTCTCACACTATAAATACCTACCCAAGAACTTGTGTACAAAATACAGAACAGTAAAATAAAATTAAAAAAAAAACGTATCTACTCACCCGTCAATAGCATATTTGCAGCAATGTCTGTAATCAAGACGTGCACATTTTCTCCGAGTTCACTGAAACCGACTCGAACTTCTGTCATTTTTCTAATTTACTCTCCGATACTCTTCCAAAATGTTGCGTAAAAATTTTTACTCCCGCAATATGCTCAGAGCAAAGTTTTTCGACATTGTTAGAGCGAACAAGATTGCTACTCTCGAGGTTTTCGCACAGCCAGAGAGTCACGTTCACTCGGGCGGGGAGTAACGTATTAGAACGCAGTCCTAGTACTTTGCGAGGAACGTGGAGAGGGAGAGGGAGAGGGAATGTGGTGTCAAGTGCAGCTGGTGTGATATACGACTTGTTTGTGTGTATATTATAGATGACCATTAGTGCCAGCCTCTGTCACTCCCTGCCTCGACTGTCAACTGTCTCGATATTCACCACATATCACGTGACTGTTGTTGCTCTGCAGCCAAACACTAACACAGTTTTAAATTGAACTATTAAGACTTAAGGGTGCATATTACACAGCTGAGCGCTAACAGCATATGTTTAAATTATAGGTTTCTCGAAGCCTAATGCAAGGATAGAAAATAAGAACATCGTTCTATGTAAATACATGCTAATAAAGTCGACAAACATCATCGCCTGGAATAGTTGTCTTGTATATTCCCACACTGACTTTCATAAACGTATACATATCAGATGTAGTTTTCAGTGTTTATTTACCTGCCAGAAACTTTTAAGCAGTACAACATACATGTTTCACTCATCACACCGGTTGGAACTGAAGAATGCACAGTTAGATGTTGTTGCTTACTGCTTAACTTCGGCAGTGAAAATCGTTAACCAATCACAGAAAACGTCGGTATTACAATAAGTAGGGCCACGATTTTGTCGCGAAAAGATTTTTGCCCCACTTTGTTTCAGTGACTCACGAGCACATCGGCAGTTCTGTTTCAAAGTTATTGGCAGCGTGTCTATGTTCAGACACGTTTCTCATTTGACTGCACCAATCAGAATAAGATTATTGTGAGTCTGTACGTCTATAATTTGCCAAGGCAAGTGGGGGTAAAATCATCCAACCACAGACAATGTAGCAGAGCTGTAGGTGTGCATACGACTCATCGAAACCAAATGTTGCAAAAATCTTTTCGCCATAAAATCGTGTCTGTAACCATAAGTTATTCATAATTCACCCAATAACAGCCATTTGCTTTAACCTAAAATACACACCAGACAGGGTATTGTAGAGGCAAGGAAATGTAATTTCCCGTGTAATTCAAGGTTTTAATAATCAATACTAGCAGAGAATAGTTTACTCATCTCACAGTTATCATTTCTTCCTTACTTTACTAAACGTTTCTAACCGTAGCCTTCAGTATAATGTATACCACCAAAAATACAATATTCAAAGTGTGTTCTTGTTGTGTATACTGAGGTAGAACATCGCTATTGTGCTCTCTCAAGTTCAGTTGACTTCTTCAGGCTACTTCGAACTTCTTAATTTTTTAACTATGTCAACCTCTAAAGCAAAATTTACTCGAAGCAATATCGCATTATGTATAGTATTTCTCATGCAATCTCTCATGCTATAATATGAAAACAATGCTATCTGACAATATTTCACACATTCGTACCTATATATCTGAGCAAATTGCTTCCTACTACGAGACTTGTTGATAACCTCAAAGAGACTATGTTTATTAACAGGTAAAAAAAAAATGGGATTAGCTCATTTTACATAATTTTGTTAAAATTTTATTTTGTAACTTAATGCATTATATTAATATATATTATTTTTATCTATGTAGGACTAGATGAATGAGTGTCGGTTCGGTTTAACTCGTGTGTTAATGTACCATTCATCAGACCGTGATGAAATTTCGGTGAATTGTGCGTGGCCCGCGGAGGTTTATGCCGGGAAAACATTTCCATAATATGGCTCGGCCGGGAGGAGGAAGGGGGGCCAAACAGAGAATAGCGGAGAACGATGCACTCAAAAAATTATCTTTTTCGAAATAGTACTAAAGCGGTCATTAGCGACCTCTAACATCGCTCAAGTACATATGTTTGAGAAATATTATCGCTCTGAACTGAAACCCCCGCGGTCTGCAGCCAGTAGACAATAACATTACAAATGTCTGACAACCTGACAGCAGATGTCGAGTGCCTATTGGTCCCATGCCGCTATGATAGTATACCTTCGTCTACATCTCTGGCTATAGCAGTGAGGCTAGATACATATACGCCCAACACACTGGACAGGGATAAACACAAAGCTCATTTCATTCCCGCTTCATTGCTGTTTCATTGCCTGGTCCAGTACCAGCATAACAATAACTAACACTTACATGCTTTGTAATAAACATGTTGACCATTGTTTTATAAATGTATTGTTCAACTATTATACATTACAATATAACAAAAGCTGTCCAACATGTGTAATGATGGTTGAGGTGTTACAAGAAGTAATGTCTGTAACAGGGTTGTTGACGATAATTTAGAAAGATTTTGGTAATAAGCACAACAATGTTATGTAGTTTGAGGTGCAAACAACAATGAACGAACGGGTTCCATGTATTTGCTAGCGTAACTTTGTGAATTGTATTCTGAAGCGTGTGTGCATGCATGCGGCCAAGGGAACACCAACTTTTGAAACAAAAGTATTTGTGTTTTGACGTTGGCAGGATTTTGAAGGGCAAAAATATAATCGTTTAATTTTATAACCGCGTGTGTCTTCTTGGGTATGTGGCCGTTGGCTGTTCGGGTGGGTTCGCAATTGAACATTTAAGCACTAACTCATGCCGCATAACTAGAGCCCACGATTTTTGGTGAAAATAATTCTGCAAGAGTATGTTTCAATGTCTTACATGAACATCTGCAGGTCTGCTTCATGGTTATTGGCAGAATGTATAATTGCACTCATTTGACTGTGCCAACAGTAACAAGGATACTGCGACATCACACGTCTGTGATTAACTGGTAGAACCCTAGATGCTGACAATTATAAACAGCCAATCACTGACCATGAAGCAGAGCTGCATATGTGCACATGAGACATTGAAACAAACTGTTGCAGAATTCTTTTCTCCAAAAATCGTGGGCTCTAGTTATGACTAGAGACGATGGCATATCTTGAAACATGTTGTTACAACATAGCCTTGAAAACACTGACACAACGTAGCTGCCTGCAGATCAGTATAGTCATCAGATATTACAATAGCAGGATCCTTATTGGCTTAGTTAAATAGGGCAACAGCTCTACGTACAAGCTAAAAGCCAGTCATCTTTTCATAAGTTGGACGTGTGTTGAAATCCAGCAAACAGCCAAGTTTTCCCGCGATAAACCATCATCTCTAGTTATGACGTATACAGATGATGTGAAAGTACGTTGCTCTGTGTGGCGATTTACAATAGAACTTAGCAGGTCGTGTGCGTGGATGGCGTTTCTATAAGCGTTGAACGAAATAGTTATATTTTATATAAGTAAAACTTCAGGGGAAGCAGCCAATCAGGATGCAGGATAGTCTATCTATGACGTAGAGAAATGGGTAACACCAACGATGGAAACTATTAAGACAGCTAGATGTATTAGTTCTTCATACATTTTCAACGATCCCTGTTCTTATGAAAATACTGAACACGATAATATAACTGTGCGACAAACCTGTTAAACTCTAACTTACCGCCACATCGCAAACTTCTTATGCCAGTATTGCCTCATGTTTCCACTGACTAGAATTATGACTTGACAATTTGTTTGTTAACTGTTTTTCCTTTATATGTGCTTCTGTGTGAGCGAAAAACGCTAACTACTTTATTCTTAATGCTTAATTTTGCTAAACAAACCCACTCATAATGCTGGAATCACAATAGCGCGACAGACACGACGCGAAGCGTGCGACGCGAATACAATTACTTCTCAGCCAATCAGAGTCGAGACTTCTGTAACTGTGACGTGAGCGCCACAAAAATGGCGAACTCGACGCTAAACCCAAACAGAAAATGTTCTTACTTTATTCGCTTCGCGGACGCGTTTAAGTCCAAGAAAAAGGAATTTAATTTTGTGGACAAATGTTGGGGAACATGAGTTGACAGTCAATTGGAATTATTTATTTTGTGATAGGTTTTTTGCATATTGTTACTTGTAGCAAATCATAACGTTTTAAGAGGGCGTGGTACATAATTCAACGCTAAAAGTATTAATCTATAATTGTAGGTTTCTGGATGTCAATTTGCGAAAATTAAACAATAGCAATCCTAGACAATAATTTTAGCCAACGTTTTAAACAAAATTGTTTCCAGTGTTACGAGCTTCTAAAGCACAATCTCTGACGCCGGAACCTCGTGCATTTAACTGCGGCGCAAGAGATCAAGCATAGCTAATCAGTAATTCTGGATAAATCGAGACTTTATTTTCGCATTTTGGAATGCCAGTGGTAATTGAAAATATGTAAAATATAAACGGGATATAATTGAAATACTGCAAACTTGTATGGCTGTCGTGCTCTAGGATAGTATGTAGTGGTAAGGGAATGTAACATTTAATATTAGTGCAGTATTTGTCACGCTTGTTGGTCGCAACAAGGAGAATGTCGAGTGCGGCATCTAGGAGATAGCCTTAGTTCCGCCATGTATTGTGAAGGCACACAGCTCCCAGGTCCCAGGTCTAGTATAGCTGTGTTGCGAGGAGAGTGGAGATAGGAGGAGATGGCACGCACAGAGAGGCAGCAGGCTGCTGTACCAAGCCGTATCTGCTGCTGTGGAGACACGCACTTTATTGATCTGCGTAGCCTGCGACATATGGCGCATGCGCTCATGAGAACCACACAGCGAGCCAACATCTCTAGCTGGCTGGGAGCTGGCCTGCATCCAGCTGTATGGCCTCATGCTGGCTCTGCCATCACACTGCTACAACTGTACGCGGCTCCCGATCATATCATCACTACTCAAGTCCTACTTACTTTCCACTCCTGCCACCTTATAATATCTACAAAGCTACTTAAGAAACATACTACATATACTGTACTGTACTCAACACTTAAGTGTGTTCAAGCGGCGGAGAGTGACAATTTTATATTTATGTGAAATAGTGTTAGTTTTATAGACATTATTTGGGAGTACAATTATCTCTTTCGAAACATAATTAGTGTAGCTAGTTTTCACAAAACAGCGTTTCAAAGTCAATACTTGCATATTTATACTTCACACAAAACTTGAAAACCAATAAACACTAAGAAATTAATTAATTCACATTATAACTACATGATTCAAGCTACTGCTTGAGGTACATAAAAAACCCAATACAAAATTTTTGTATTAGAAAAAATTCTAAAATTTGCAAAATTTTTGTTAATTTTAGTAATTCTTTTTTTGATGTCATTTTTTTTTCATTTCATTATGTTTATCGGTTTTCAAGATTTGTATGACGTAAAAATATATAAATATTGTCTTATAATTCACTATGGGATAACTGGCTGAGCTATTTTTTTTTTTACGTAAGAGGAAAATATACTTTCAAGTAATGTCTACAAAATTGGCCCTATTTTATACAAATACTAGCACTCCCCCGCGGCTTTGCTCGCGAGTATTATTCGAAACTGATAATATTTACTTTAAATGAAAAACCTCTTTGTACACAAGATTGGTACTTCAGTCATCAAGTGTTAGAATGTCCAAGCGGCTAGTTGAACTAATTCTGCAGAAGGATAAGCAGTCCACGCGAAAAGCAGTCTTAAGTTTGTCCCTGCCACTAACAGCGACTTCGCCTGGGCCTTATTTATAAAACTGCCAATTTGACGTTCTGGGGTAGTTACAGACATCTAAGGTAAGTGGTTAATCGAATGAGAAACATCTGTTTACCCTGTGCACAACCATTGATGACGATGCCCTCAATTATATTGTCAAAATATTCACTTTAACTTTATTGCCATTACAAAATTTCAGAGGATAAAGGTTTCGCGGAAATGTATTTGGTGCCCCAAACCTGAGATTATTGAGATGATATATCGTCTGTTTACTGCCAAAAGTGACAAACTCAAAATGAGATAAAATTATAAAAATGCTAGGATTATGTATATGTTGTTCACGAACAATTGCCCAAGTTTAAAGTCTATTCGGTGTTTCGTACTGTTGTGTCACAGTATAGTAACATACCACACTTTTGTTAATATCTACAATTTAATACTGTTTTTAAACGAAATAGCATTTATGACTTAATCACTTTTGGCAGTATACCGACGATATGTCAGCTGATATTGTAGAGGAACCTAAGTGGAAAGCGAACTGCAATTTTACCCATTTTAAAGACTACATGTAAATTGCACTAATTCGATCTGCCTTGTAGTTTTTGTGTGTCAAAATTGAACGTTTGCACGCAGCTTTTAACGGAATTCGAGCCCAGAATCTCCTGGAATTTAGACCTGAGTGACAAACAACTGCGTTACGTAACGTCGAAATAATTCATGAAAATAACATTTATTGAAAAAATAAAATAAAATATGTGTATCCTGGGCTCATAGAGGTTGTACAACACCACGTCTCGATAGGTTACTGTAGAGTGAAATTCCTCTATAAGTTGTTTCTCGCTGCTCGTTCCTGCTTTTCGGATCGTCTGCCTTGAAAATTGACCAACTTAGTTTTATTCTTAATAATTACGTTTCTTACAAATAAAAAATATATATACATATTTATTTTTAATATTTACTTAAGCATCACTCTGACGCGAATAACACCTCAATATCGCTACTGGTTAGATAGATATCGTGGGTTGATGGAAAACAAATTTTATGTTTTTTCACCCTTTTGGGTGTCGAATTTCGAAATATTTTAAATTTACATCTTAGACATTTGTATAAGTATCCAACTGAAATGTAAATCACAACGCTAGCCCGTTCAGTTGAATTAAAATCCATCATTCACTAAAAAAAACACATATCACCCCTGCACAGTATTGAGAAATCGAATTTCGAAAAATCTGAAAACCGTTTTCCGATAATTCCTGTAATCATCACCCTGAATCAAAAACTAATTGTATATCTCGACGGGTTCGATAGATATCGAGGATTTATCTAAAACACGTTTAAGGTCTTTTCACCACTTAAGACAGCAAATTTCGAAAAACCCTTGAATCACATTTTTGAATACTTTATTGGTATCTCGTGGACGTAAAAAACACAACATTAGCCCGCTGGGTTCAAGATATATCGACGATTAATTGAAAACGCGTTTCACCACTTTTCACCCCTTTTCACGTCCTTAGGTGGTGAATTTCGAAAATTCCTGAAATTTCTTTTTAGGTATTTGAGTAAGCATCAATCCTAAACAAAAATCACGTCTCTATATAAAAAACCATGGGATCGATATATATCGAATGTGAGTCGAAAACTCATATTACCCCATTTTTAACCAGTTTAGGGCCGAATTCGGAAAATATATCTTAAATGGTACTTGGGATACTTACAAAAGCACCAATTTAAAGCAATGAGTACTTCTATATCTCTATTGATTCGATAAATATGGAAGGATAATCGAAAACACATTTCACGTATTTTCACCCCTTTAAAAAAAGAATTTCGAAACATCTTTGAGTCCTGTCATAGACATTTGTAAAAGTAACCGATTAAAGTTAAAATCACGACGATAGCCAATTGTGTTTCAAAGATAAAGACGATTCATTAAATACACATTTTGCCCCTTTTTACTGCCTGGGGGTTGAAATTAAAAAAAAAAAACGTAAAACTACTTTTTGGGTATTTACGTAAGCAATATTTTGAAGTGAATATCAACTCTCTATCCCGAAGGGTTCGATAGATATCAATAGTTGATTGGAAACACATTTAAGGTCTTTTCAGCCCCTTAAAAGTTGAACTTCGAAAAATCCTTAAATTGGCTAATATGCATTTTTACGAGTGTTCTATTAAAGTAAAAATCATGATGATAGGCCGTCGGGTTCGAGCTCTATCGACGTTTCTTCGGAAACACAGTTCACCCCTTTTCACCACCTTAGAGGTTGAATTTCGAAAAATCCCTTCTTAGTGCTCGCCTACGACCTGAAGGGAACCCCCACAAAAAATTTCACGATTCTAGGTCCAGTGGTTTGGGCTGCAGTTTGATATGTCAGTCAGTCAGTTAATCAGTCAGCTTTCATTTTATATATAGAGATAACATTATGATTGTCCCCCACTTGAACACACTTAACGTCTAGGTTCACAATAAATGACATGTTTTTATGTAATTATTATTCTAGACAAGGAGGTTGTCACAAACAAATGTGCCCCACGTGTAACAAGCGTGTCTTCTCTAAGAACACCGCCTGTCTCGCACTTCAAGAGTGTTATAGTGCTCGGGAGATACGGTTCTTGCCTAACGATTCCACAAGTCCATTCTATCAATACATACAAACATAACATTCTTCGAACAAGGCCGAAGTGTCATTGTAAAGGCACCACACTCATTAAAAACACTACTTCGCGGTTATTGGCTGCGAATCTTGGAGAATAGATGTCGTTTATTTGACTGCGCCAATGAAGATGCAGTACGTCTGTGATTTGTGGGCGTTCAGACTAAGACGCTGACATTGATACACATCCAATCACTGGCCACAGATCAGAGCTGAAGATGTGCAGGTAAGTAACTGAAACAAGTCGGTGTAACCACACTGAAAGAAAAGTATCGTTGTTCGTACCATACTTCTGTTAACATAGGGACTACACTCCAGTTAGATTGTGAGCACTATCTGGGTTGTTCCTATCACAATGTGTTCTGTAGAAGTAACAATATGTTACGTAGATGGAGAACAGAGCATCTACCTTTCACAGAACACACTGTCACTTGCACAGGACACATTGTTGTAGGAACAATGTAGATGGTAACGACAACCAAACTGGAGTGTTGTCCCTATTTTAACATAAGTATGGTACGTACGACAATACTTTTCTTTCAGTGCAGTGTGTCTATAAATAGTTACTGTTGCCGAATAAACAGTGACAGCGTGGAAGATCTGTGGCCGATATTCCACGTAGTACATGCAAGGTATGTCACATATGACAGTATGTATCGCCTCCACTTGGCCTCATACCTGGTACAGTAACAGGTATGTCGTACTACCTACCACGTGTTCCACACCAGCTTTCATAATTCACCAATCACAGCGTAGTTCCCCCAGCACAGCGCCCCAACTGACACCTACCTGCAACACAACAACAGAGAACAATTATGTCACCTACTCCGTTATGTAGATCTGAGTTCATGTTGATGATATACATTCAAGTAGTTTTGAAACAACTCAATGAGCAAGTTTTAGTAACGACTACAACATTAAAACATTGTTTGAAACTAAATACGATACTTAAAAAGTCACCCTTAAAAGCGGAGACTAACAACACAAATAAAGTTCAGTCTAAACTATACAGTATTAAGCGGCATATTTTACGTTATGCAGGTTGTTTTCTTTTATTTTGAATGCCATTTCCGCATATATTACATGACATGAACAACAACAAACAAATTAAGTACTTCTAATAACGCTCTAAGTTGACGTTTTAGTTTTCACATAAAGGAGCCACATCTGTACGACTCGGTAAAGTAGAACGTTTCAAACTTTCTGAGCAATAATTCTTCTCGAGCAACGTATATATCTGAAGAACAATCATCACAGCTGAAAACTCGTACATTTCATTGTTGGGCAAGAGAACATGCTCAACAAATGCATCGTTCTGGGTAAATGTTTGCTTATAAAGTTGGCTACTATCACCATATAGTATTGTCGTTTTGTAGTATTCCACTCTGAATTTCAAAAACGTTTGCATTTTGAAAAGTGTTTTTAGCATTTATTTATCGCCCCACACCTCTCACCTGTGTTTTTATCATTTATTTATCTGCCCACACTTCTCACCTCCATTCTAATTGCCGCCTACACTGTACAAGCTGTCTGCCATGTATATGCCGCCTACCTTGGACAGCATAATACATACAAGAACTTGGCGGTGTATGTTGCACGTGACTGCAAGGCAGTACACGTCTCTTAAGAGACACGGAGTACTGCAATCTTCACACCAGCACACCTCAACTGCGTTCACTAAGGCCACGGTCGTAGAAGAACAGGTCTGGACACTCGCCTATCTAACAATGTATTTTGCTTGACCCCCTTGTTGTTTGGCTGTAGTTCGTCAAGTTACCGAGAATGTCGTACTTTTTGACGCTGTTTTCCAGGCGGTCGGACTCAAACTCCGTCCACTTTTTTCCATTGTTAAATTTATAAAATAAATAAAGATTGCTTGAGCCTTTTCTTAAATTTGTGAGCGAAAAAAGTATTTCATAAATTGATAAAAAATACGTTGTGATAAATTGTGTATCTTAGCGGAAAGGAAGTGGGCGGAGTTTAGTCCGACCGCCGTAACATCAGCGCCAATAAAACACAATATTCTCGGTAACTTGGTGAACTACAGCCAAACAACAAGGGGGTCAAATATCCAGGCGAGTGTCCAGACCTGTTCTTCTACGACCGTGACTAAGGCGTATTTCCCTCGACGTCCACTCTAGTACCGATGTGAGTCTAACCTCAACAAGGAGAATGGTGCGCGACCATCTTTGATCTACAATATTTCCCCCGATATAAGAATTCCTGAAGACGTAACAACATTTTTGGCATTCCTGCACAAAATATTATTTCACTACACCTTTTTACATTGTTATATATAATCAATTACCTCCACACGATGTAACAATGTAAAAAGGTGTAGTGAACTAACACTTGGATCATAAAATATTAAGAATGCTGGTATGTCTTCAGGAGTACTTGTATCGGGGAAAACACTATATTGAATATGTAAGTGCACAAGCCACCTTATTGGAAGAATCCCATGTCAGGTCATACAAATAGTCACAAGGTCTGCATATCAAAGGTCGCTAGGATAGAATGGTACAGACCACACAATGTTATAAACATAGTCGGGATGCCATCCCACGACCTGCTGCTACGATGTCAGCAAGGTTCACGCTACACTGTGTACATATATTTACTGTTACAGTTTGGAGGAATTGTAAACATGTAATCCTAGTTTACTGCCTCAACTACCCGAGTAATGACACACCGAATAGTTAGCTTGGTTGCCGGCTGTTTCTGTCAACTGTGTGACAACCATATCGTGGTCATTATGACGGTCGTCTTTCTTCGTGTCTTCTAAGTGCGTAGGACACGAGGTACGATACTCGACTATCCCAACCTGAGTGAGTCATGAGATCTTGTTCAGCACTTAGCAGCGAGGATGCTGTCGCCAGTGAGGGCGATAGGAAGTAACTATGGAGCAGCGGCGGAATGAAGAAACATGGGTAAACGGGAGTAGCCCGAGAAAACCCCGCCGACAAACGTCATCGTCCGGCACTATTTCCCCGTGCTTTAGATGTTAATATAACCTAACATAGGCGTGCACAGAGGAGTGGAAGAGGTTGTAATTGCTACCACTGATGATAAAATGTGCCCTCCACGCTTAATAATTGTATAGGCCGTTATAAACAACTCTTGCGTCAATTAAAATTTAAAAAAAAAAGGTTAAAAATCCATTCAGCACTATTCAGTCGTATTGGGCAGGAAACAAAAAATTTTGTAACAATATTCACGTGATAATTTTGTAAACTAGTTATAATAAATTAATAAAGAAGGTAAAAAATAATAACATTATAAGCTTTTAAAACGTCAGCTTGTTCAGTTCAGAAAAAGAATTTCAATCAGTACACGCTTTTCATATTTTGGACTCACCGGCAACTTGAATTTTACTGAGAGATTGTCCTAAAATGGAAATTATTTGCTTTGTGTGTGGGGGGGGGGGAGGTTTCTCCTCACTGTGTCATTAGTGCCAGGGTGCGCCCTATGGGAAGAGTTTCATCACCTCAAATAATTACCTCTGTGCAGCTACTTGACGTGGACCGCAATGGTTGGGAGGCGAACGTCCTTGCACAGCCCAACAAGTGTATGTTTGCCCCAGCTAGTAGACACCTGCCTTGTATCCCTGGCAGCAATGTGGTAGTTGTATAGATGGAAGGCGACAATGTCTGATCAATAACACACAATAGCGGAGCAGCGCGTGCCAGACACCAGCCAACTCGACACTTGCTGCGCTGTTCAAGGTTCTGAGTGGCTTCACACACACCCACACATACCTCCTTCCTTGCCATTTGTCAACCTCAAATATGCACGCCCAAGTGCAATGGTCGATAAATATACGTTTATTGAACCAGGCACTGTGTTGCTAATCAATACCAACTTTCGGAATTTTCCTGTTTAAATATAAAAATACACATTCAAGGAAATTCAACTGCAAAACAAAAAAAAAAAAACTAGCTTCTATTAAGTGTTTTTGTATATCTGCGAAAAGAGTAAGATATGTCATACTTTCCATTAAGAGTAAGGTAAACTGTTTCGTATGGTATCAAAAAAGCAAGAGATAAGGTACCATTTACTGCACTTTCTGGAGAGAGTATGAACTGCTGCCCTCCTATCATAAAATAATTAAACATAACCACTTGGGCTACACAACACAGAATGAAAGTTAGTTCTCCGTGTGCATGTTGTTTCTTCATCTGTCAATGAATATTATTGTCGTCATATGTAGGAAACATCAGAGGGTGTATATTCTACCTCAGCAGTACAATAAGCTTACATAACAGACAACACTTATTACAAAGTATATATCAATCAAGGCTCAATACGAAGTGTCGTTATAATTGTCGCCGTGTTTCTGCACATTTTTCTGCCGGTTACCACGACTCAGACGATGTAATATTCCACATCTTCCGTTGAGAGAATACACGTGCAACATCATCCCTATTTATAATTCAAAAGGGATAGCCTGACTCAGATTACGCCAGGGACGCATCCCAGGAACAGGGGAGTAGGGGTGATCACCCCCACTAAATCCACCAACGAATTCAAATATATACATAGTAAAGAACTTGAAAGTGAACTTGACGACAGTCAATTTCGAAATGACATTGGTTTATTTATAAGGGGGAAATGTAGTCGATCTCGCCATAGAAGTGTCGGCTCTTGGCATCTCTTCCCTTGTCAAACATTTTTATTTATTATTAATAATTCGCTGGATCCAGGTTCTAGACTCTGCAGAGACATGTTGGAGATATGCGCAACTCCTCAGAAAAAAAAAACTTTATCTTGAGTGTTTTTCAAGCACAAATAGAATGTACCACGGTAATGTACATTAGTAGTAAGATATTTCAGGTTTGTATATTTCCCCAACTGATGGATTAGCCGCCAGAGAATACACTCAAGAGTCTGAGAAAAACTACTTTTTTTTCTGTTCGGTTATGTCTAGTTCGGCTTGGTGGTCGATTGCATTTGAAACGCCTTCTTTTAAGTTGTGTCTGAGGCCATAAATCCGCACTACAGATATCTAGGTCCTTCGCTGGGCATGTTTGCTGGTGAAAGAAAGTGCAAATAATTAAGGTTAGTCAAAAGATGTTTAGATATTAATACCTATCAGTTAATATTCCGTTTTGTCCTTCCAAAATTACCTTGAAGGAACAAACTGAACTAATAAAATATTTATGTAATTTATTTCCCTTTCTCCGTCTTCTTTTTACTTCTAGATTGCTGACTCTCATAATACCAAAGAAATATGAAACATTTTACAGCAAAGCTAAAGATTACATACCGATCAGAGTTTTTATAAAACTAAATAATTATATAGAATAAGGTTCACAAAAATTATAAGTATTTTTCTAAATACCACATTGAATACAAACATAATTAAAAGTTTTTGGATTATGTACAATAATGGAAAAGTTTAAATGATGACAAAAGTGGTCGATAGTAACAAGGATAACACAAACACAGCTATACTTCGTTCGGGATAAAGTGAGCACTAAAAATTTACCCTTCGAAAAATAATACTAGCCGTTGCTACATATAACTCTAGTTGCCTTACTGCTTCTATAGTTGGCAGCCAAATTACGCAACATAGTTCCGTATATTTTCCTATTTAAATGCAACAATACTAGAACAAAATCAACCGAATCGACTAAAATGTATTTTATATAATTAATAAACTGTTTTTATCAATCTGTATCAATTCATACTGATTACACAATTTATTTTACACACGCGCAATTATAAAGTGACGTGTCCAGAGAGGATATACAGGATGTTCAAGGAGTAGACGTCAAATATAGAGGCGGGTGATAGAGGGACCCAAGACCTACCAAATAAACCAAACTTGCATAGCCTGATTCACAACCGTCTAAAAGTTATGAATTTGTAAAGAAAATTTGGCTATACTCTACCTTGAACTAAGCACTTAGTGATAGTGTAAAAAGCAATGGTCCGTGTGGAACCAAGTTTGTACACTTCAAAGGTGATTAGTGCCGTCACATTTAAAAACACATTTCACGTCACTAAGAATACAGCTTCGTGAGGTAAACAATTTGCTTTCACAAAAGTTGTGTTTGGTTCTGAAAGATGCCTCTAGTTTGCACGAGGAAAACAAAAATCAATAGGTCACATAAATGATCACCCGCCACTGGAAAAACTGCACCATAGTACGGCAAATTAATTAGTAAAAATCAGTATTTTAAATTAACAAATGTCGATGCAGTAAATGTGAAAACATAACGTGATGTAGAAGATTCACACAATGTAAAATCAGCTATAAGGTTGAAATTAGTATGTGCGAAAATAATTAAATGTAACTTTATTGAAATAAAAATAGCCCATAACTTTTGAAATTAATAACATGTATTTTGAATGTAATGTGTTTAATTTGTGAGGATAAAATTAAATTTTATTTACAAAAGTGAAAATAGTAAGTTATTTCATTAAACAGAATAAATATTATCGAAATGGAAAGTTAAGATAAACGAATTACATCACCAGGCCACCATACGTAGTTGCTGCTTCATATTCACATCGGCCGCGGTTATGAGGAGGCAAGTGCGCTCGCCTCCCATGTAAGTGAACTGGGTGTATTTAAAACAGAAAAATAAAATATCGCCTTGTTACTTTGTATGTAAACAATATAATACCTATTTATTTTCAAAACAACTTTGGCATGTTGTTATAAAATAACAAACAAATTGCTAGTAACTGAAGCAATTTAACCACACTTTTATTGCAAACACAGAAAAAATAAAGACTCTGTCACTGCCACAGTAAAGCAACATGCTTATTTTCAAAAGGATACTTACGAAAAACTAACCTGCAAGGATTAGGTACACTTTCAGTCAAGTGTCGATGATCGCTATACCCATACAAAGACTAGAGAGAAACAGGTACACTTATCTAGGATAACTTTATATAAGCGTAGAGAGTAGAACTTTTCCTCTACTCGGGTTAAGAAGTGACTGTTCGTACAGCGGTACAAGAAAAGTAACAAAATTACATCGAAATTCCATCAAACGTTTAGTTTCCGAGTTTGTGGCATGCAGCGCCGTTGTGAACGTTCGAATCTATTAACCCTAAATTCTTAAACCCTAAATCCTTAAACTTGCCGTTTCGTAACAACTTGGCTCCTGGGAAATGTTCGGGAACATTCGTTCATCTTCGGTGATAAAGCTATCCTTCTTCCCCCGCTCCTTATCTAGGCCAATGTTGCAACCATCAGTTTATGTAAGTTTATGTTAAGTCAGGTTAGGTTTAGTTTAGGTTAGTTTAAAGTGTCAAACATATTGTTGCGCTGAATGTAAGGAGGGCCACTCACGCTCAATCGCCGAGGATGAACGAATTGTCCCGAGTATTTCCGAGGAGAGGGAAGGCTAACTTGAGCCAGACGTCCACTCAGGCACTTCTAGTGTGAGTGTAGTGAGATAGTGCAGCAGGAGTGAGGACTCGTGAACCCGGACATGAGACAACGTCGTGAGAAACACAGCGAGTATCTCATTGTATTGTCTTAGTTCACACGAGGTCCTCAGCTTCTGTAGCTTCCCACACAAACATAACATCCTTCCAGCCAAACACAAGGTCCACACTAACTTGCCGTCTCACACATACTAACTTCTTCGCATACTGTACGCATTTTTGGTCGATGATTAGATGATTTTAACTCTCAACATCTCGGGGTTTTTATCAGCCAATCACAGGGGTGTGTTTCGCAGTAACCTTGTCCTGATTGGCGCGGTCAAATGAGCGACACCTTACCATAAGAACAGGAAAGTTTCGCGGATTCAATAACCTGCATGTTAGAATCAATTATAATATGCATACTAAAGCCCCGACCATTCGTCAACTAGCTGCTACTGAGTGGAACATCAGACAATGAACTAATAGACGGGGCTTGAGTATGTATAGTATAATGGATTCTTGCCTACAGGGCGTTAAATTCACACAATTGTCCTGCCCCTACTTATCACTAGAGGCATTGGTAAACCATGGGCTAAGTTGAGTGTTTGCTAGACTCCAACGTGCTGTGTATAGCAGTGAAGATATTGTATCGAGATTGACTGTAGTTTATTTGAAACCATCTCATCATTAACGTAGAACGTGTGTGATTTGCCACAAAACTACTCACATGTGTCACCATTAATACAACACGCTTTATTGGGGACTATGCTACATAATTCCGCAGTTTTCACACTGAAGGAAAATAATTGTTGCAGGAACCACACTTCAGTTAGTAAATGGACAACAGTGCAGTTTGGATTTCCGTAACATCTGGGGTTTTCCTATATGCTATCTCTTCTGTAGAAGTAATAACTTGTTTTGTAAAATAAATATAGACTTTGCTGTGTTACTTCTACAGGAGAGATTGCTTATAAGAAAACCTCAGATGTTACCGACAACCACACTGCACAGTTGTTCCTATTCTAACAGAAGTATGGTTCCTTCAACAATACTTATTTTTCCGTGCAAGTGGCTATACTCATCACTAGAGCCCACGAGATTTTTGCCCCACTTCGTTTCAGTGTCTTACGTGCACACCTGCAGATCAACTTCATGATTATTGGCAGATTATTTTTGTGTAGAGTCGTTATTCATTTGACTGTGTCAATCATTGCACGGATAACTGCGACACGTCACGTCTGTGATTTGCGGGTTCAACCTCCACACGTTGTATGTTACGGCGTCCAATCACTGACCACAAAGCAGAGATGCAGGTGCGCACGTAAGGCACTGAAACAAAGTGCTGCGACAATATTTTCGCGAAAACTACGGACCCTATCCATCACAAATACACTCTGTCAAAGGCGACAAAACAGAGCAACAGATTTGCACGTAAGGTATTGAAACAAGTTGCAACACAATTATTTTCACGTAAACTCAGTGTTTCTAGGAATATCTGTCTTGTAAGGTGAATGCAAGCAACCCCAGTTATACACTCATTCCACCTTGACAGTTGTGTACAGTGACATATGTCCACTGCCTGCATTCTGGGAGAAAGGCCAAGGTTGCAGCCACTGATCAGTTGACAGCACGAAGTCTCGTTTGTTCGTCGAGAGGAACACGTGATGCTGGAATCACAATAGCGCAACTGACGCGACGCGATGGGCGCGATGCGACTCTTAAAATTCTCGTAATTGTAAACACAAGTTTGTCTGCCCTTGCGACAAATACTTAAGGCATATTACAAATAAAAGATTCCTTACCACAACATATTAGCATCTTGTACGACAGTCATTGATGTAATTCATTACTTTTCCGTTTATTTATCATATATTTTCAATGCCACCTTACAAATTTGTTATTTGCTTATAAAAACGAACAAAAATCTGTCCGAAAAATAAATAATTAAATGCAATTTACCACCAACTCGCCAGTTTCATTAAGAGTTTCCATTGTAACTATTATTGGCAAAAGAAGTATTTAATAGGGCGGTAGACATTGTGGGATGTACAACATGATACAGTCAGAGCGTTATGCAGTGTAAGCCACGAGACCTGTAGATAGTCACTGTGTGTATCCGAGTCTATGTAATTGTAACGTATTTTGCCTCTCTGAATGTTAGGGCTGTTCCCAAAATATTCACATGCGACTTCGCACAAGCCTGTATATCTTAAAATATGTTTTATGACAGCTGTATGACTCGCCAGGTTCCTCTTCACACAGCTGAATGTTGTGTCTCGCTATGACCTGTATGACCGGTATACTATGTCCTCAAGGCCAGTGGAGGACATCCTCCGAGACAGGCCTTCATAACTGAGATAATGCTGACTGCCGAAGATTCTCTGTGACTGACAACTTATACAACGAAAAATACTTGTTGTAATAAAACAGCAATGAAATGAAATTATGTATATATACAAATGATTTCTGTTTATGTTACTTTTTGTTTAACTGAGGGGAAGGACGAAGGGGTGTTTCTGCAACCCGGTAACATAGTTAGCAGTGGATGACGTACTGTACATTCACAAAACAGTCTCCAGTTTACAACAAACACAACACCAGTCTCAGATCATTGCAACATGGATGTGTCTCAGTGGCAGGTCGTATCCAGTGTCTGCTCGCGACACTCACAATCACTGTCAAAGAAACTTAGTCCTTATTGTTCCAGTCGAGTCACATACTTACCGTACTTTAACAAAGACACGTGATAATTAACTAAAGTAATTCTGTGATTGCGCAAGTAGGCTACGAAGGAATAATCTAAACATAAAATCCTCTTTTCAAAAGTCATTCTTATGTTAAAACACACGAACCTCAGCGAAAATTACTTCATTACCGCTAGTATTTTACTGATTATTAATGGACCACTTTCAACCAATAAAATCAATGAGAAAACATAAGTAATTAGCAGGTATTCACCTATTATTTCGACAGTTACGTATACAGGAAGGTATGCCAGTTAGCTGGATATTATGTTGTCACTGGTCAGTATAAACACAAGTCCGTAAAAACTTATTTCGGATAAACAAAACCATCGCCGTTAATCGCGTCGGAAATGCAATTTTCTCCTGAAATTATTTTGACATTTTGTAGTATGTAGCCTTAGTCTGGGTTCAGAAGATCACGAGGAGAAAAAAAGGTCAGTTTTTTTAGGGCTATTATCTTAACTGTGCGTGGCAAACTAGCGCCAGGTTACTTTTGTGAAGGCAAGTGGTGTGTGTGTATGTGTGTGTACGTGCATATATATAAGACAACTGCACAATTGGCGTTATTGTCTGACAAGAGTGAGAGAGATTTTTGGTCAGCTCTTAAGGGGGATGGAGCAACAAAGCAGAGAATTTTCACAAATTTCGACATAACTTTCCCCTCGCTTATTATAGGAAATCAATGCTCGACAATCCGTATATGACACTTTTGTACACCTTCTTACTTCATTACATAGTCGCAGACTGCTTATTTTTGGAGCACTGTTGGCAGACAGGAAAAATGTCTAATTTTCCCTATCTGCCATCACTAGTCCAAAAATAAGACAGTCTGTGACTATGTAGTAATGTAATAAGTTGTGCAAAAGTGTCATTTCCAGATTGTCGAACCTTTCTTTTCGATAGTAAGCGAGGGGTAAAAGTTATGTCGAAAATTTTGGCGCACCATCCCCATAACATCGAGGTCTTAAGCGCTGGTGAAGGGTGACATGAGGTGAGTATGGAGCGACGCCGGAATAAATGGGCGAGAGAAACGGGAGATCGAGAAAACCCACCGACGAACAGCATTGTCCGGCACGATTGCCACGTGCGAAAATCCGGGGTCGACCCCGTCGGGAATCTAACCCGGATCGCCTTGGTGAGAGGCGAGAGGTCTGGCCCCTCGGCCACCGTGGACCCATTGTCTGACAAGAAACTGGAGTCCTAGCTACTATATGCTCAGCTGACTTCTTCTGTTGACCAATATTGTGTGTGGCGAGTCAGAAGAACCTTCAACCATAGATATATCACAGTTGTCGCAGACCTAGAACACTCGCCTCCCGGTGAGGTCGGTCCCCGCAGTTTAGTATGTGGCAATCGTACCGACGATGTCAGCTGGTCGGCGGGTTTTCTCGGGGATCTCCCGTTTCCCCCGCCCATTCATTCCGGCGCTACTCCATACTCACCTCATGTCACCCTTCACCAGCGCTGAACATTCAGATGTTAAGGACGTTCACGAGCTCAAAATGGGAAATTATATATTTATACAACATAGTGCTAGTTTGATATAAGTTACTTGTAGTTACGTTTTCCACTTGTGAAAATATTTCAGCGGTCATAGTCTTCCCATAGCGGCACGTCAATGTCACAATTAGCAAGTCCCGTTCGGGAACATTGAAATAACAAAAACTAACTTACTTACTCGAATGACATAAATTACACTGAAATCAGATATTATGGGCAATTTGTTAACAGATTTAAAAACACACAACAGAGTATCTTTGTTTTTATTACTGCTGTAAATTAAGAAAGTTGTCGTTATTTTGGTTTTTAAAAAAATACAAAGTAATTTCATTGTATAATTTTAAATATTTTAGTAATATGGCCAACACTACCTTATTTCAGTATAAATTATTTCATTTAATTCGAGTAAGTCAGTTGGTTTTTGTAATTTGCATGTTCATGTAAGTTACAAATTTTTACTTTGTTATGTCGTTATGGGACTACTGTGAGAGATAAAAGAAAGTGTTCACAAGTAGAAATTGTAGTCAGAAGTAACTTCCACACAACTAACAGTATGACGTAGAATTACAAAATTATTCATATTTTTACCATGTGAACGCCCTTAAGCATGACCAAACTTTCATCACACACCCATTTACTGTGAAATGCACACTGTCATGTAATGTAGGCATAGACATATGCAGGTCAGCACACAATATGACGGAGCGTGTTCGGTTGAGTCATCAACCTGTGAGCACGTAACAGAACGAGAGAGCAGTCGAAATAAGTACAGTACGAACCAAAGTAATTTTATTTGCAATCATGGGTGTCGGTTTTTTGACGATTAAAAGGAAATGTCTTTTCAACATTCCACCTTTAAAAAAATGCAAAATAATTCTTTATTTGACAAATAATAATAAATGAGTACATGTTGTTTTACAATAACTAAGTATGGGCTGTATTATCAACATACTTACAATACTGCATAGTACGGTACAATATGGCGAAGTAGTCATTGTCCCCCCCCCTTCCCCACATCCACGACCCAACTATCTCACAAATTTTCAGCTAACGATGTTCTTAATAGCAACGGCTGAACCCCTAAATTAATGACTAGACCCATCATAACCTGCACGTACCTTAAAAACTATTTTGATAATTTTCCCCCATTGAGATTTTTTAATCATAATGTCCACGGTACAAGGTTAGTTATAGGATAACATATCTTGCTCTCAGTAAAAAAAAACGTTTAACATTACAAACAAAATAAGTGACTACACTGTTAAAAATTTCCGTAAATTCACGGAAATATTTACAGAAAAGTACTGTAATTTTACGGAAGTGGCTGCCGTAATATTTTGTTTACGGAAATTTGTCCGTATTGCCAGTTTACGGATGTTTGACCGTAACTTTCCATAAATACATTAAAATAAAACATATTTTTACTGTGTTTCTTAAAAAAAATTGTTATTAATAATCACTATGAATCGTGGATGTCAAATACAAAAGTTGTCTCATATAAAGTTGATATCTTACCACATCATGGAACTCACTTAATCATAAATTGTCACTTTGGTTGAATGGGGCCGACCCCCGTGGCTCAGTTGGGCGAGTGACCGGCTTTGGTGGGGGGGGGGGTTCTGGGTTCGATTCCCAGGTCTGGCTGGGTGTAAATTTGTTTTTTGACCATTTGGGACTAAAAAATTATCGCTATACAAATTGTCTCACGAAAAGTTACTGGAGTCACTCTAATTAAGTCACATTAAAGGGGAGAATGTTTGGTGTAGTGATGATGCGGAAGCTTCCGCTTCGCCACTGCACCAAACATTTTTATTTAAAACAATGGTTAGAGCTTCTGCCTGGCAATTAAAAGGTCGTGGGTTCGAATCCCAACAACTTCGAAAGATTTTTCTGGTTACTAAATAATGCGTAAGAATTCCGATAACACATAGCTAATAAGAAAATTTAGTATTTCTAGAAAATGGAGTGCTAGCAGATCACAGAACTTAAACTTTTCTCTGCGGAAAACGGATTGTCCGTTATTTTACGGAGAGTTCCGTTATCAAGAAAAACTAAGTGTCCTTTACTTTACGAAGATTCTTGACAATTTTTTGCCAGTACTTTTCCGTAATTTAACGGAAATGTTTTCTAACAATGTACAATTCACTTTTAAAAAAACTGTGCCGTCACGTCATGCTTCCGACGGTATTATCTACTATTTTTTAAATATCTTTGAGTGTTTCTTGCAATGGGACAGAATAACGTACTGGAATACTAGTCTAGGCCGCATAATATTACAGTGGCGTATGTCCACAATAGCAGAGTACGTTAATTTTTTTTTTAACCTGTCTAGATCCATGTGTTGGAACAGGAACAGAGAACATCAACGAGCCACTGTCAATTATGTTGTATGTGTGCTTGCTTGTTAGTCCATCAATTATGTTGTATGTGTGCTTGCTTCTTTATCCATCAATTATGGTGTGTCTGTGCTTGCTTGTTAATCCATCAATTATGTTGTATGTGTGCTTGCTTCTTTATCCATCAATTATGGTGTGTCTGTGCTTGCTTGTTAATCCATCAATTATGTTGTATGTGTGCTTGCTTCTTTATCCATCAATTATGGTGTGT